>NW_019379522.1:2173898-2190677 GCF_000648655.2 Copidosoma floridanum | reverse complement strand
TTTTTTTTTTTTTTCTTTACCTTATAGCTCACCGCAAAACTAAGGAGGGACTCGAAAATCGCTCAACAGCTTTCGTGCGATCAATCTTTTTCACAGTGTGTATAATACTCGTATACTTAAGTATAACGTAACGCGCGCGGTATTTTACGAGCTCCCATAAATTCTCGCGCTCACATAGTGCCAAAGCTCGAGAGCTGATTATTTACTTTTTTTATTATTATTATTTTTTTTTTTTTCACCCTATGCCTCGAGTTTGCGGCTCGGAGGTGTACACGCTTTGCACGTAAGCAGCTTACGCGGGCCGCGGCTAATCAAGCGTAAAAAGTCGAGTAGTTATAATATCCCCGTTTATGTCGTGTTTGCACGCGTGTACATGGATGCATGCACGTCGAGTTTAGTCGCCCGAGAGTAAGTACTTACACGCACAACCAACGATGATAATATTTCTTCCGATCCGAGTGTGCCTATACGTTGTGTGTATGTGTTTTACGTACGGTACGCCCACTATACGTGTCACGTTGACGTGCACGCGCAGCATGAGTTTAAGAGAGAGAGAGAGAGAGAGGAGGAAAAAGGAGATCGAGGTGCCGTCGGGACGGAGAGAAAATCGAGGAGCAGAGAGAGCGCGCGTCTTCCCATAGGTACTTATTTGTCACTTGGATCTCCTCGGCGAGGAAGGATTTCTAGCGACTCGCGGGAGAAAATCGCCTCTCATCGGTCGACACGTCTCACCGTCTCCCATACTATATACACTCTGTTTTCTAACGATCGATCTACAGTCGCGCTAAACCAAATGCCGGAAGATCACAGCCGAGCTTACGGATTATATGCGAAGCTCTTTCCTCTCGACACCTAATTCCCTTACTTCTCCGACGCACGTCACCCACACCGAAGCACCAGTTCCTCCTCGATAATTTTTACCGATCCAAACTGATTATTCATTATAATACCGTAGATATGTGACACGCGAAAATTTCGAGCACAAGACCGCTCGATGATGTATATACTATCACTTTGGCTCGCAGGACAACATTCAAATTCCTCTGTGATTAAAGGGGGGATACCTCCAGGAGTACGTGTGTTTGTTTTAAAGCTGCGGGTGGGTGCACCAACATGCGCCCATGTGACTCGTAAAAGAGAGAAGAGCCTCGGTAAGCGAGTTTCATTTGGCCTCTCTGCGGTTTTGCGCGCGGCGCCACGGGTCCTGATGAACTGCTGCTCGCTTTCCCTGCGGTTGCGTCAGTATACCCCATCCTCCTCCTTCCCTTGCATGATGTTGCCGTCTTTGGCCACCCTCGCTCGACTCTCGGTGGCCTCATGTACTCTTCCCCCCCCCCCCTTTCTTTTTTTTCAGTCCCATTTCGTCCTGTTTGATGCTGCTTCATATTTTAACTTTCTTGAGCACGTACTTTGGCCTTGAGCGAGTACATATATAGCCTACCGACCGTGAGCTTGGGAATACAAATACACATGCGGGAGCGCGCGCTTTTGACAGTTTTTCAACGCTCGCTGCTTTTGGCTTCATCGTGCATGGACATTGCGTATATACGTGGTCTCTTTGCTCCTATATACTTTGTGTCCTTGTTGCCCGCCGCGGAGATTGCAATGCGTGCCGGCGCTCGAGAAATTTGCCGAGCCGATTAGATGACGTATCGCGGAGATGTACATATATATATGCGAAGCGGGCTGCTGTATTGTTGTAACGTGACGAAAGTGCCGAGATGGATTTATCGCGATCGAGAGGAGAGGACAAACGGAGGGGGGGTGGGGTGAGGGAGAGCAAAAGTGGATCGTCGGGAGAGGCAAAGGCAAGCGACTGTGATCTTAACGCGCGAGAGAGCGTCGGTTTGAAAAGGCGCGATGGACAGGAGACGGGTTATTGCCGACATCGAGAAAACACACACACACACGTAACGAGGAATTAGGCTAAATCCGTAAATGTAGCTAATGGGCTTTTGCGTTGGCCGAACCCTCCAGCACCTCTCCGCACCGCTGTCGCATCGAGGACAAGGCTCCGAGAGCACATCACACACACACACACACACACATATATACACACTAGAGCTGCCGATGCATTCGCAAACGACAAAGGGTGTGTGTATATTTTTACGCTCAAGGAAAGCTTCTCTCGCTGCTTTTCCTTCGTCCGCTTGTTTGTTTTCATTCTTTTTTCTCTTCAACGACGATCACATACGAATTTAGCGTCAATCTTCGTTTACCTTTGGCGCATTCGATTTGATTTATCGTGGACGTACCGAGCATACCTCGGGTGAAACTCGATCCCTATCTCGCCGTGTTCGAGCGTCGGAATACCCGTGGGGGATCACCATACCCATATTATTGCCGTGTACATCTAAACGGACATCATTCACG
The DNA here is from genome assembly GCF_000648655.2 of Copidosoma floridanum. The sequence continues at coordinate 2,188,304 of NW_019379522.1, read as the reverse complement.
CAAATATGATTACGAAAAGTTATACACGTACAGGGGGAAAATCGTGGCCGTCGAGTTGTGTCCGCGGATTGAACATTCCAACGCGGCGAAAGTCGACAATGAAAGACAAATACGCACGCGCGGGATCGAAGATGACGGCTACATCAAAAGTATAAGGAAGGAGAAGCGAGCGGTGGCTTGTCTGTTATTCTGCTGGAAAAGCCTGATGCTGTTGCCTCGAAAATCGATGGCAGGCGTCTGGAAACGTTTGAACACCCTCTCTTTAACGTGGCATCGGAGAAAGGAAGCTATAAGTAAGTGAGCACAATGCCAAAGGTGTGTGTGGTATAAAGTGTACACACATCTTTCATGGGGAAGTTCAACGTGTGAATCTACATATAGGTGCAGGCACACGGAGGAGGTTTTCCTCGCAGACTTTCTCGCACTTGCGTGAAACAATTTTCGATGTACGCGACGGCCACCTGTGTCTGGTGTGTATTGTACCATTGTACGTCTCTGCTCGAAGACGAGAGCAAGAGATTTCGAGGTCGCGTCGATGATGCATTGCCCATATGTGCAAGAGTTTATCGACATGGCTGTTATTGCACGCAAAGCATTGTAAAAAGATAATGGAACAAAATTAAATATTCAAGCGTTGAACAGCTTGATTATGTAAGTTGAAATACACCGCGGGTGTTGATACAAGATACGGACCACGAACCGTCGTCTGTGATAAGCTATTTCATAGAGATGAACATACGTGTACTGTATAGCAGGCGAAGCTTTAAGAGTAACATTCACTTTGGATGTAGGATCGCGGCAATTGAGGTGTTTTCAAAATGAAGATTTATTTCCTCGGTATTTTTATCGCAGTGCTTTTATTTACTCTGGACAATGTCGCAGCTCAGTCGAATAAGGTATGTTTATAATTAATGTAATAAAGATAATTTGTGCGCGACTGCCGAGTCGAAAATGTGATCGCTGTGCTTTTAACATAGATAAGGACAATATAATAATTAAATTGGAAAAAATGTTTATGCCGGACGATATTTCATTTTTTGAAATTTGTAGAAAAAACAGGGTGAGGCGATTCGTGATGTTTCTCTGGCCCACCTACGTTTTTACCAAGTTCATGAATAACAAAAAAAAGCGAAATTCATTTGATTTTATCTTTTCACGAGTATCGGAAACAAAATCAATATTATTCCATCAATTAACCCCGTATTAACTAATCACAAATGTAAATGAGATTTAAAAGTCAAAGTACACAAACAAAACTCTCTTCCAGTTGATTGTTCACGGAAACCCGAGGAAGTATACGACGCCTGGAGACTCAAAGTCCTACAAAAAATCTATTGCACCGAACCCTCAATGCCCCTATGGAAACAGAGGATCTAGAAATCGTGGACGGTATGATAAAAGGAGAAGATATATGTAGAACAAATATAGGGCACAGTCGAAATGACAAAAATTAAATACATGGGAGAAACAGAGAAGATAATTATTGACCCCAAAAGCGGCTGTTTTGTCGATGAATCAAAAATTGCGTATAATTTTAATTTCAATAAATACAATATGAATATATTATACGTAAGCAAAGAATCACTGAGACATTGGTATGATTGTAAAAAGTTCCAGATAATTTGAAGCATTTGAAATTGTTAATTGTGAATTTTTCACATTCATTTGTGATGAAAAGAACTTACCCCACCTTAAAGGTGTGTTCGCTTGATTAATACTGTTATCTACATACTCAGCTACAATTTTGTATTTTCCATTTTTGATCACAGACGTGGCCTATAGTATACTATAGTATAGGTATAATCGATTATAATCCATACGTAAATTTAAGATTTAAATTCGACTGGCTTCATTATCAAATGATGTGCCAAGTGAGGGGAATACCGCTACACTGGAGCCGTACCCTATAACTCTTAGGCCCGCAAAGCGAAGAAAAGTTATATGGTACGGACCCTGACGTATGTATGTTCAACTCATTGGTACTTTTATAATCGTCAAAAAATAATAAAATATTTTAAAATCATGTAGCTTATAATGTAGATTTTTTGGCCAAGATTTGAAAAAATAAGATCCTCGAATGTACTGAGCATCAATTGTACCACTATAAATAACATCTGTATAGACTTTCATATTTTATTACTAATTAGGTTCTACAAATAATTAAGTGAATCACACTGCCATACTTGACTTTTTTTTTTTAACTTTATTTCAATATTATTTCCTTAATAGCTGTATTTTAGAAACACTGCGAGTAAAAAACCGTCATACTATTTAATGAGTTGTTAATAGATTGACGGAGAAATTGTTCAAGTTTTGGCAAACACCAACATTACATATAGCAATGCTTATTAATCGCTTCATAAAGTCGCGAGATTACTGCTTATTTGACCACGACACTTGGTAATGTACGGCGGAGCCATCACAATAAGGAAAATACTTTTTGCCGCGAAATCGAAAGCACAACCGACAATCTTCTGGCGGAACATGTAGGTAAAAAATAAAGTATCGAGAGCACGACTTGCAGGAGGAATGAAAAAAAAAAAAAAAAAAAAAAAAAAAAGTGAGTGCCGATATACTATAGTCACGGAAAGTCATCCAAAGCGGGCTTTTAAGTATACGAGTCGCGGTGGAGGAGACTCGAGAGAGGGGAAAAAAGAGGGGGTGGAAGGATAAAAAGCGGGAGGTCGGAGCTCTGGGAGAAAATATGGAAATGGTGCGGGCATGCGCTTGACACGTCGAAAGTTGGGAGAGGAGTCGCACGACGTAGTATATATGTATCGGTACCGCGGGCGATTTACGGCTCCGACGACGGACTGGTAATCGCAATAAGGAATAGGTATATATATATATGGGATATATACGTAAAAGCCGGAGCAAAGGGTCGGGCGAGGCGATCGACGTCGATTAAAATTACCATTGGCAATGCCATCGTCGTCGGCGATGCTGTGTTGTCGGGACTGACCGCGAGCGTCGCAATATTGTTTCCGATCGCTCGCCTTCTGCACGTGTGTGTATATCGGAGCTGCTGTAATAGTGCCCCGTAGGTATTGTATACCGCGAGCCATTTATACGTACACGTGCAGAGAGCAAACAGTGCATAAGTGCAGGCGAGGGTGGAGAAGAAAATAAATTTCACGTGGCGGCGAAAGTCACGGAATTATCGAGAGATCGCTCTTTGTACTCTTTGGCGGCGACGGGGACTCTCCCCCGGGGTCTCTTTTATTCTGTTTTTTTTTTTTTTTTTTTTTTTTCTTACCTTTAGCGCATACTAGATATAGCTTCTCCCCCGACAATTTCGGCAAGCTTTTGTACCAAACGAGCGTCGTGTGTGTCTCTCTTTTTTTTTTTTTTAAATAAAGCTATGCGCTTTCACTTTTTCTCGCTCGCCTCTTGTACCGGGTTGTATACGTATAATACAGATATCCGCTCCACATGTAACACGGTTGTCGCCGCTCTCTCGATAAGAATAATAACGCGTGTTACGAAAACTCGCGTGCGAGCTGTGATATTTTGCCCGGTCCGTGGTATAAAACACATGTATGTATATATATATACACATGCCCATACTTGAATTACACGAACACGCGTTTATACCAATCAATTTATCGTTTCGCGTCGAAAACGGGCTCGTGTTTTACAACGAGTCAATTTCCGAGACGATAATGTTGTGTTTATCCTCCTCTCTCGGCGATTCCATTAGCGAGCGTCAAGGACGCGCTCCGAGGTACACTCCCCTGACGAAACGCGCGCGGCTTATAAGCGTACACTTATTCAAATAATGATATACATAAAAGCCAGCTGTCCACTAAGGTAAGAGGTACACGTATATATATATACGATATGCGAATGGCATTGTTGTTTTACGAGCTGTGGGGTCGTAAAGTGCTCCCGAAACTTTTTGCCCGTGTGTATCCAAACGAATGTTTTGGAGAGCACTTTAAGGGGACCACGACGGACAAGCTATACGTCGTTTCACGTAAGTTTGTAAGCTTTGAAAACAAAGTCATTAGGATTTTGAAGGAGTGAAATAAAAAATCACACATAATATACAGCAGCGCTTTTTCCATATTAAAATGACTGTCCGACGACACCATCGTCGTGTAACCACGTACTTGGTTTCGTGGTACTGTCAACCTCCTAAAAGTAACGTGAGCCAATTAAATAAAAAAAATAAAAAAGTTGTGAATACATGTATGTATGAAAGGACAATACTTTCCAAAATAATGGACCGAGGGGGGGAGAGGTAGGGTCGTTTTTTTTATTGCTCGCGGTCAAGTAAGCGCACAGAGCGAAAATCTCGAGCAGACCATTAGGCTCTTCCAATTCAGAGGCCCACGCAGACCGCAGAGGAGCTGAGGCCCATAAAAGCTCTGGCGACGAATAGAACACACACAGAGAGGGAGACCTGCAATCGGGTGAAAAACAATTACGCCGCGAGTCGGCTTTTCGTGGAAAATGGTCAGCCAAAGTAGTAATACAAGACCAGTGAGGTAAGGCCGACCTTGCATGCGATTCGTGTATACAACGCGGGTCAAGCTGCTGGACACTGCTCACCTCGAGGACTCTCTCTCTCTCTCTGACGAGGCGTTACGTAAACAAGTATATACGTGTAGATAAGCCGTACCGATGCAGCAGCCGTACGGTGCAGGGGCCGAGTGAGAAAGGGAGTTTGCGGTGCCGTTTGCAATTTCATCTTTTACGCTCGTCAAATTATCTGTGTCACGAGTACCCATTTACCCGTGTCCGGCAACTCTCGTGTTACCTGATAATACATATAGGTACATATATAAACACGACGACTATGACTATATGCACGAGCCACGCAAAGTCGCCTCCGATTCATCATCTCGTATAGCTTAAGCAGCCTGCCATTGCAGCTGGACCAGTGAACAACATTAGCATATAATCAGCGTGGATGCCCGGTACTCCGTAAATATATGTATAATATATGCACGCAAGACCGAGGAGAACGCGCGTAAATAAATAATACCCGTACCGGCGCAGCTTTTCTGGCCTATGGCGCGCCAATATCGGGAGATTGTAAGTATATATATATGGTATGTAATACATGTAGTCGTGAAAGCTGCTGCCGGGAGCTAGAAACGCATATACATACGGACATTGGGATAAAAACGCAGCTCTCGGGGCTATTGTGCGGTGCGTGTGTTGTATATACTGCCTGTGAACATGGGGTACAACTGGTGCACGTGTGCATAATATATATATATATGTATATGTATAGCTCATTAACTTTGACCATAGCTGCTTTACTATAAAGGTACTAGGAGACGTGTAGGTATACTGCGTATGGCAGCTGTGTATACATTATTTTCCATCTTTTTTGCCTATTTAACGTATACGCCAATGTCCTTAACGCGTGTAAGTATATGGGATGTCATTTGGGACGAAGGAGGCTGTACGTGTAAGCTTGTGCCCTTTTCATCGAGTGTATACCCGTGCACATAACATTATACACGTGAAAGTGCACGCACGAGCCGAGTATAGGTTCGATCTGTCTATGCTCCGCAACTGCGTGTACTTATATTATTATTTAGAGACGCGCGTAGGTGGGACATAAATAGGTGAAGGCAGCAGCACAATGGACACCCGAGAGAGAGAGAGAGAGAGAGTATCTACGGAGGACCAAGCGGCAAGTGGCCATTTGGCCTACGCACTGCAATCCCGTTGTATATATATACATACATATAGGTATCCTGTAGACGCGGGTACATTGCGAAAATACACGCCGCTCCGCGGATAAGATTTACGACTCCTATAGGCGCTCGGTGGTATGCGAGGCTCGGTCGACCGGACTCTCTATCTCAGGACTTTTTATTTTGTCGTTCGTAGGAAGCGGCTAAATACACACTCTCGCTTATCGGTTAAACAGTGCTACACACAATACACGACGTGTCCTTTTGTGCGCACAACTAGAGACCCCGGCCCATAAGCAACGGCATCGAATCGGTAAGTATGTATACATTTATAGGGGGTGAGGGGGGGGGGAAGAAGGCCGATAAGCCGGCACCACGAGTGAAACCGATTCATTTCCTCCTTGTACTTTTCTCCAGCGACAACGGGAGTAATGACGAGCGTCGCAAAGTAGAGCAGAGAAGAGACAGTAAAACCGCGGAGTAGAAACCGAGATCGTCCACGCTCGTGGAAGCGAGAGAGTTTGGCGACGGGAAAGGAGCTCCTGATGCTCGAGAGAGAAATTAATTCGGAGTAAATTAGCGCGGGCAAGGGAAGAAGAAAAATTCACTCCATAGGTACAGGTATATATACATATATGTATGATCAAACTCCCAAGCAGCGTCACACGTGCGCAAAGTCTCCCCCCCCCCTCCCCACTCCTGGATGACAAAGAGAGGCTGTTGCAGCTCTGCACTCGAGCGTAGAAGGAGAGTACATAAAGTTTCGCCGTCGCGATTGGAGCTTCGCTTTCCCTCGCCTTTCCTCGGGCATGCCTGTGCCTATATATATACACACACAGCTGGCCGGCGCATCCGTCCGCTTATCACTGTAATGAGTCTCGCGCGGGGACGTGTCCTCCTCCCCCTTATTTTCCAGCGCTCCCGTGATAAAAGTAGCTCTTTTACCCGCACGTGGTGTATAAATCTCGCGTCGCGAGAGCCGATCGTCGCGCTCTTTCTCTATATGGACTGTGGACCTCGCGCGGATAAAACCACTCTACTTGCCTCGCGTCTATACATCATCGGCACCGAAGCGTGTCCGTACATACTTTGTATAATGTCTGAGCCTTCGTGCAAATACAGATGCGCACCGAGGGAGGATATCTATGAAAGCTTAATTGTCCTTTATGTATAAATCCCTCTCGTCGCCGTGTCAGCTCGAGAAGTAAAATTGCGCTCCACGCGTCCTGCAGTGACACGACCAGTTTTTAATTCATGCATCGGGACAACCCCTCAAGTCATATATACATTTTTAGTTATTCGACTTGTTGCATCGAATGAAAATTCTCTCGGTTACACGGGCGCGCCTGATAGGCTACTTTGGAAAATGTCCCCTCGAATCTCCTTACGGGTACCAGCGTGTCCCAGATACACCCCGGAGAGCTTTAAATTATGTTCATTGCAAGTGTTAGGAGTTGGGGAAAAAAACAAAATGTAACGACTATAAGGTGAAATATATCTAATGTGTTTCATTGGACCGTTCTATACATTGAGAGTGCGAAAACGGGTAAAAATTTAATCCACGAATCGTCGAGCGTGCAAACACCCGTCGTCGCTTTAAGGGTGACAGTCGGCTCTCAAAGAGTGCCGATAGATAGGTAGGTACTTGTACACGTACAAGATATAAATTAGCACGGTTGGACAGAGACTACCGTATAGCATATACGGGTATAGCAAAGAAGAGACAGGAGTCGACGACAACGACGACGACAACAAACAAAAGAGAAGGGGACCCGAGCTAGAGCATGGGAACAACCCGGTTAAAGGGACGACGTGATTTGGCTTAGGATATGAAGCTGATCACGACCTCGTAAATGAGGATGGGAAAGAGGAAGTCGCGCTTGACCCCCCCTATACCCCCTCCTCTATATTTTGCCATTCTCTACACACGTGTTTAATAGACCGAGCCAAAAATAATCCCCTTTTGTCCCCTTTTGTCCTCTTATACGCTTGTCTTGTTTGTATACCGGATTGGTTACGCGCAGCCGCAAATATAGAGTACAAAACTCCTGCGGCAGCTGCAATTGTCTCGTCGCTCGCTCGATGGACCATTAATTATGTACGCGCGCTCGTATGCAAGCTGACAGCAGTTGTTTTCGAAACAACGAACAAACAGCGATAAAAATCACAAGGATGAGAAATAGAGAAAGAAAACAAAAAAAAAGGAGCATCGGAGGCGCGTCCCTCCTTATCTCGAGAGAGAGAGAGAGACGCTGAAAACAGTAATTGTGCACGTCAGCTGATGCGACATGGAATAATAGAGAGCTGCGGGCACGTGTGTATCTATATGTATATATACTTGTACAGCGCTCCCATAGATCTATCGGCGATGATAATATCTCGTGGTTCGATCGCAGGAATCGCGAGAGGGACAGTTACGTGCATCGCCAGAACCTTGTACACGTATATAAGTGCATGGGCGCTTGCTTGCCTATGTACATGTACTCGTTTGCTCACACGGAAAAAATGTCGGGACGTCCATGTTTTACTACTGGCAGCTTCTATTTTGATACCGAGTTGGATGGCTATTATATGGTGTTGGATTTGATGCTCCGTGCCTACACTGTCGGCGTTGTTGCCATGAAAATTATGAATGACGAATTGTGATCTCTAAAGCAGTTACTTGTAACAAAACAGTGAAGTGTCAAAATTGCATGCGCCAAAGCGTATCTGTACTCGAGGAGCTGATCTTCCGGCTTTTTGAACTGTAATGTAACAATTCGCAAAGACAGGGGGGATAAGAGGGAAGGAGGAACAAGTAAGTACGCGAATCTCGAAAATTAATGACGATTCTTTCCTGCTCGTTGCGCGGTTACTTTCTCCTCAAAGTGATATTACGTTACGTCCCTTTGTTGAAAAATGTGTTTCGTCCGCGGTGCGCGAATGCCATTTATGTACATGTATAGGTGTGCAATTGTTGTACGTGAAAGGTTTTTTTTTCTTTTTTTTCTTAAATCGAGTAAAAGTTTTATGGGGTCGTCGGGGAACGTAATTTTTTTACGAAATGGCAATAAATTGGCTTACTTTTTGGTCATTCTCGTTTGTTATTTTTTTTTTTTTTTTTTTTCCAAACTTGGCTTTTTTATCGGTTGTTTCGAGGGAGTCGTAATTACGTAAATAATGCCCACAATGAGGTTTTAATTTTGAAATTTTTTACGAACTTTGCGCGAAACCGTTTTATCGCAACAATTGGGTGAGTACTCGCAGCTCGGATGTTCGGAATACAGTTATTACGTAAAAAAAACAATACGCTACACTCTACATATTTCCACAGACGCACAAAAAAAATTACCAAGTCCAAGACTACGCTTCGATATGCAAAATTAAAAAAAAAAAAAGTTATGTAGTTTGATCCAAATTAATTCATAACTAATAGAACGTTGTTTTCAAATAAAAAAAAAAAGAAAGTAAAATTCAACGTGAAATAGTGCAAAATAAAAGGGAACAATTTTGAATGAAAATTCTCACTTGTGACATTCTTACTACCTTTTAGCTTTTCACTTTTTCGACAAGCCATGTATTGTATGCTTACGTATGTCTCTGCATAAATGCAACTTGGACCATCCTCCTATTAGATACAACATTTGTTAATCACCGAAAATAGACGATTTACGAGTGATTACACTTATAGTTCTGAAAAATGCCCACAAAAGGCACTCCCGTGAAAAAGTATGTAAAAACAATTTGCAAAGCACTAACGACCACCATCTCGTCCTGCATCCATTTTAACATGTGAATCCAAATTGAAAGTGTACAAATATATACATCCAATACGACACACGGAAGCTGCAACGTTGAAAGCCCGTGCGCTCTAAACGGTACATGGCTCACCATCAGAGCCGGGCAATTTTCACCTGCCAAGAAGAAGACTCGTCCGTACAACGCCGACTCGGAGCGCTAATTAGATCTTAAGGGGGAAAAAATGCGTAAAATGGACCGCTGCATCGGGACGAGAGAAAGATCAGCGCTGTTTTTCCGAGAAAAGAGATTTTCCGAGCTGTATACGACGATGGGACGCTTGTAGAGCTTATGCCGCGACGGAGGGAAAAACCGGGGCCGCAGCTCTTTCTGATTTTACGCGTGTACCTATAGAGCCCTGACTGGATCTGAAGGACGCGCGTGCAAAAACATCCTGCGGAGAGTGAAAAATGGATCGAGCATCACCTTACAATTATGTGCTTTGGAAAAAAAGTACATCGATACAGGTAAAATGATGACAACTCAGTGATCGCGTAAGCAGCGTCTGAGAAAAGTACAGCACCGACGACAGGCGGAAAAAATGTCATCAATGGCACACATCGGTACACCACTCAGGCCGACCCACGCCTTTGTATTACATATAGTTTACGACGTCGTAGCCCAAGTATTTTTAGATTTTTCTACAGGCCCCATTACGGAGTATCGCCAGCCCACGACATTTGCGCCGTACACACTCTCTCTTCCCTTTTTCTTTTCCCCGTCCCAGCCTGCCACTACACGATACATACATGCTTACGTGCGTCACCGCCACTTGATTAGACGAAAAGAGAATAGACGGCAAAAACTCGGCTCATTGTGGAATCGAGCACAACTCGGGCATGAATAAAATACTCGACGAGTTTCACCCCCCCCCCTCCCCCCAATAAAGCGACTCGGCCGCGTTTTATCAACGAGAGATCCTCTTCTACATTCGTCATCGTTAAGCTCGACCGCACATATTTTCTAGCTGATGACAAATCATACGCGCCCCAGTACTGTACAGACTCACTATTATTTTTTTTTTTTTTTTTTACATTTAATTGCACTCGATTAGGTTGCGTCTTTCAAATCCTTGACTCGGAATGGAGATTTATCGTAGAGAGCTATGCGAGGATGCGGATAACTCCAAATATAATATATACCGAACCACCTCCGCGATCCCAAAGAGGACTATTCACACCCGGAGAAAAAGAAGCAACGGATCCATCAGAGTAACGGATAAGGCTTCGGCACTAAATACGACGTGTATACCCCATACGAGAGTCAAGTTCAGAGAGAGAGAGAGGGGCCCGTCGTCCGTCTTCGCTCTTGCATCGGTTGTACGTGTATAGGTATATACCCCCTTGCACGTCACGCCTATAGCGTTTCTCTCTCTCTTTGGGCCGCACGAAAGCAATGAGAGTAAAACGGAGTAGTTTGCTGCTCTCTATCCGAGATCTCGGGGCGAGCGGCCTGAGAAGATTAAATAGATACGCTTGAATTTCGCTTATAAACACACACACACGCGCGCGCCGATCTCAGCTTTGCGTTTTTGTTTATTCGGGCTGCCGATCCTTTTTCTCGTAGCCCGTGTATATATAGGCGCGCAGCACCTCACGGGTTTCCCCGTACAGAGATGGACTACCTATATGTATATACTCGCCTTCTCTCTTCCCGTGTGTGCAACTTTACAAAGTCGATAAGTGCTCTTTTTTTTGGGTGCGCTGGGGTGGGACGAAATCTGGGGCTCGCATGAATTTTAGGGGGCGAAAATTGATCATCGTGGCCAGCGCACTGCGCCAGCGTTAACAATGCACGAGCGGCGTGACAAATGTCAAAAGCACCGAGTGAAAATCGGTGCCAAGTGGTTCTGCTTTAACGTGTTCATTTAGTGATGGTGAAGAGCTAAAATGGGGTAAGGGCTGGAAGAATTTGGGTTGGATGCAAAAAAAAAAAAAAAAAAAAAACAGAGAGACCTGGTTTCGCATTGGAATACAAAAATCACGTCGGACCCAAAAAGAATTCAAGCTCGACTCGCTCGACTTTGGTTACCTTATAAGTATAGGTGGGCAGTGTCAGAGTGGCGAAAATTAGGGATTTCAAAAAAAAAAAAAATTTTTACTTGCTTTATTTCACGCTTCATAGGTATAACTTTTTTTCTTTCTTCTTCAAACTTGCATAATCGCTCGATACAGCGGCCAATGCTCGTCATTGCAAATATCGCGAATTTCTCCGCTCCCGAGCCACGTAACTCCGTTTTTTGCAGTCACTAATTGCTTCTTCACGTTTTTCAATTTTTATTAATTGCGTGGTTTTTATTTCAGTTCTCCTGTTTTGTTAATCGTGTATTTTTTCCAAACCAAAATGACGCTATATATTACGTTGGTGTTTCCTTAATTATTTCATTTTTTTTTTTTTTTTAATGAAACTACAAAGTATACCTGCACAAATTCCAAGAAATAGTTTTTTCAAGACAAACAGGAGGGACGAAAGGTGTATTTGCACATTTCGTCATTATAGGCAAATCATAGTGAATGAGAACAAACAAACACGTGCCTATATATACGTTGTTGCATTACAATAATAAAGTGCAAACAATAACGCGTATTCATAGCTCATACCGATGATAACCTAATAATACAAATGCACACTCGTGAACCGGTAATCTCAGCAACAGTTAGTCCCGAGTAAGACAAAATCTCAAGGAAAAAAAAAAAAAAAAAAAAAACACACACTATCCCGATTTAAAAAAATAACAAAAGATACACGTTGGTTTCGGCATCGCAGAGCACAAAAAATTACAATAAAATCACCCATTCTCTCGAGCCGGCAACTTTCCCACCCGCAAATCCGTCTACACTTAAATATGCACGCCTCGAGTGCCATAATTGCCCGGCACTGAGTATAACTCGTATATACACACACACACACACACACACACACACACATCACGCGTATTATAGTGAAACAGCAGCGGCAGGTGAAACGGGATCATACATACATACACACGTGGTATCGATTCGAGAAACGATACGCTGACCCGATCGATTGTTTCCAGCGTTGTAATAATATGCGATCACACAAGGCGTGCAACGTATATATATATGCAGAGGAGGTGCGCCACTTATCTCCACGTATAAGATTCGACTCCCATGCAGAGGGACTGACGTGTGCATATATAATATGTGCAGGCTCATGTAACGTAATATGGACCGGTACGAGGACTCCTCTGACACGTGTATACGAGTAAAATTATTACACCCCCTCCCAGTCCCTGGCCCCTTCTTGGATTCCATTAGCATCGATGGTCTTGTAGAGGGAGGGCGAGAAAAATTTCTCCCGCGACGCGATTAAATCGAGGCAGGTATATCGTTTAATCGGCAAACAATCATCGGTATGAATAATCGTCGTACACGTATTATACACAAGTACACCACCACCACCACCAGGTATAAAGCGTGCACGCGAGTTTTGTTATTACTGAGCGTTAATTGGCCCGAGAGTGGGTGCCAGCTGAGCTAATAGACCCGGCACGATTGGAGGCTCGTCCCATCGACCCACATTCACGGGCATAACATGTATAGTGTACACCAGGTATATATCTGAATTATTCTATGTATAAGCGCGCGGCACGCGAATACATGTACTGTCGGTATATACAATGTGCGGAAAAAGCTCTCATCCCCGGGGATTTCGACGAGAGGGACCAGAGGGAGAGAGTGCGATTCATCACAGCGCTGATTGTGCCGTGCGCGAGTTGTATTTGGATTATGATATATTATTACCAAACTCGCAACAAGTGGCTCGTTAATGTCTCAGCCTTTGCGATGTCGGCGTGTTTATTTCGTATGTACATGGTCATGCTTATGAACTTTAAAGGTACGTTTGGGGTTCTCTTTTCCAACGATTCGCATTTGTGTTATATTATACATTGATAGTGATGAGAAAAAAAATCCTTACCTCGCAAAGAACATCGGCTTCTCGACCGCGCCAGCCTTTTTTTCCATCTTTCACGAGAGCTTTCCGGGCTTTCCTGCAAGAAAACAACAATTTCTCATTAGCGAAAAAAGAATAACGTAATAATAGTTACGAGAACTGTTAAAAACTAAGCTGGGGCTCGCACTCTGTAGAACATCTGTAAATAACCTGTCACATACATTACAGAGGATCATTGTTTAAATGGCCTATACGTGTATATTATATAAATCAGCGAGTCTACCACGAGTACGCACATTAAGTGGAAATGATTTTGTTGGTTGATTGTAAAAAAAAAAAAAAAACTTGCACGTGACTTGAGCTGCGGCTACTCTCGGATCAATCAAAGTCCGGCCCAAGTTGCAATCCTACACACATATAGATGTACTTATAAAGTAACACAAGTGCGCGGGTACTATATACATATATATGTATGTATATATGTATACATCTGTATGAGAGAGAAGAGTTGGCTCGTTCGTTTGCTCGTTAGTCGTAATGTTTGTTTGGCCAGAGAGAAAGAAAGAGGGAGATCGTGAGCGGGTTAGCGAAGGGTCTTGATATTATTTACGAGCGCATCATTTGTCACTCGCTCCTTGGCTTCCTTCCCAGGGGTGTTACTACATCATCTATCTCTCGCGTGGAAAACTTCACCCAACACCACGTGTACACATATACTTATCACGTGTACGTATATATACTTGTTTCCAATCATCGTAATATACCTACGTACGAAAAATTACACGATTCGCCCGAGATACACTGCAGAACCAAGGAGGATACACCAATAAGCAAGAAGAAGAGCAGCAATTCCGCAAAAACACATCCTTTCCACTTATAAATGTTTATAAATAGGTATCCTCTCGCGCTATACAGCTTATCTCGTTTCCAGCGCATGAATGGATACAGGTGTATATTTATGTACCCACCACTCGCGCCGAGCTTATTCATTTATACTCGCGGATCAGTGCCGGATCGTATAGGCGTATTAAACACGCGCGATTTGGAATATATATATATA
>NW_019379522.1:2105429-2173851 GCF_000648655.2 Copidosoma floridanum | reverse complement strand
TATATATATATATATATATATATATATATATATATATACATTTCGCGATCCGAAGTATTTACAGCGGCAATCTGTTGGCCCGACAGTGTTAATTGGCAGGGGAGGGGTGGGCTTAATGGGACGTGCTTTGGAATCAATCGAGGGGCTCCCGCGGTGATTAAAGTTTCACCGCGAGGAGTAAGTATGCATGTATCGATTGGAGAAACCGAGAGAGAAAAAAAAAAAAAAAGGTTACCGGGCGCGGTCTTGATTGGGAAACACCATACGAGAAGGTTAACTTGATCCTCGTGTCGCTGTGGTTATACATATACGCGCAGACGCGAAGCAACAGGAAGTGTGTATTCAATCAGGTACTTATGCAAAGAGGACACCTTATCACTGATGAGCAGAATTTTGCGCAAGATAACTAGTCGTCCCCCGAAATGACCAATACTTCATCACAGATAACGAAATCGTCGTCATCTCACAACGTAATGTGGACCGATGGCTGAGTGGTAATTCGAGCCTACACGAACGGATCATAAATGTGTACATGGTATTGTGAAAAAAAAAAAAAAAAAAAAAAAAAAGGAGTGGAACTGTACGCACGCCCCTACATTTATAATATACACGAGCGCATGAGCGAAAGTGGCCCCGCGATCGCAGATATGATAGTAATAACAATATAAAGCGAGAGGGAGGGAAGAAGCTGCGGTGCACGCCTCGTGTATTTACGACACAAGATCGGTGGGAGGAGCTGCCGGTTCGTATTTTCCGGCGCCTCCGTTCAAAACAAAGTCGCCCACCGGACACGCGCCTCTTCTTATTCTCGCATTTCGACTTTCCAATTACGCACCAGCGCGTTACTCATGTCACTCTCTGTATACGGCCGTACTCGCGCGTCACACATGGACTCACGTACCCGAGAGAGAGAAAAGAAGGAGCGCAACGAATGGACGCGCGCAAATTAACATCCATACCGAAATACTCGGGAGGAGCCGATGCTTCGCTCGTTGCGTCCCCTCGAAAAAAAAAAAAAAAAAAAAAAAAAGGCTCTTTGCGTTAAAGTACATCATGTACGTGCGTCCACACTGCAAGGTCGTCGCAAGCCTTTGAATATGCATTTTCAATTATAACGTACAGTAATTCACGACAAGCGTCCCTCGGCCTGTCCCCCTTGCACGCCGTCGTTCGTCGTCTTTGGGCTCGAGGGGCTTTTTCAGCCTGCCCGTGCGCTTCGCTTGTCGATGCACCGACTCGTTCGGATAATTATTACACCTACACCAAAGTGCTGTATTGAAAGGAAAAAAAAAAAAAAAAAAAGGAGAAATAGCGCTCACGTTGATTGTTCCGAGAGTCGTAAATATAGCTGGCGATAAACAATATGCTGTTGGAGAGCATCCCTCGACGAACGCGTAACAAGGAATGATTTGTTCATCTACAAGAGAAAATAGAAGAAACGGAAAAAAGCGCTACCTTACAATACCTAGAAGAAGAAAAAAGATCATCCTCTTCTTACTGCAACGCCATCAGGACCAAGCGTGTATAATATATTTATATATAATGTACCACAATGGGGAGCGGTGCATCATATGCGGCGGTGTATACGTAATACAAGAAACGTGGTGTAGGAGACGAGACAGCTCGTGACAAGCGTGATCCGGAAGCTCCCGCGCGAAATTAATCCCTCCTCGAGAGAGAGAGAGAGCATTAACGCGCGCTGAAGAGAAGAAGGGTGCATTTATTGAGCTCGGATCAGCTGTACGGTAGATAAGACCTCCGTCCCTCTTTTCTACCCCCCCCCCTCTCCGGGATGATGGTTATCTCTCGGGGTCACACGGTATCCAGCCAAGAGAGGTCGTCCCGTATAATGTACGTGTAGGTTGTGGGCGCGCGAGAGAAATTCACGGGGGTCTTTTCAGCGCCGACTTTGACAAATTGTGCGACGCCGGGCCGGGATATAAGAGTTTAAAGAGAGCCAAGCGAGGATCGACGAGCAGGAGAAACTCGATACATTATAGGCGCCTGTCTCTCTCGGAACTGTTGTTGTTGTTGATGCTACCGAGCGCTACTTCACACGGCTCTCAAAGTCACTCCTCCGCGAGAGATGCTGCAGTCTCAATCGAGGGCGGCTCGGTTATACATAGGCATCGGCTCCGTGTCTTCAATAGGTATACCTTATATATACATTATCATTATCATCATCATCATATGCCTACCGTATGCGCGCGCGAGTTTGTTTACCCATATGCTCTTTCTCCCCGCGCTATCTTATAGTCCACATCCATCTATCCTCCTATAACATCGGCAGCGGCGTTCTCTCCTTTCTCCGTCCCTATATTGCATATGATACACTGCATATTTGTCTATACTCTCGTATATGATATATTTGAAGGATCTACGGGTAGTTTACCTCGGGAGCGGGTGCAGGGGGGGGGGTAGGAGTTTCAAGGAAGACAGCAAGAGAAAAAAAGGGTCTATGTGCAATTACGTTCACGCAACGATTCTAATGTATAAGTATATACTTCTCTCCTGATGGCCGATGCGCTCTTCCGTGGCGTCTCGCGATAACGAGTGTCTCATACTATACATATATATACAACAATACCGTGAGACGAGACGCTGTCGCAGCGCGCCGGATAAATATTTGCGCAAAGTCCGTCGCGTACGTGTATTTTGTAACGTGCGTGCACTGCACGTAAAATATATATATATATATATATGGGTACATCAAATAAACTTGGGGACACTCGAAGAATCAGCGAACGAAGGTGTATATATGTATAAAAGTGTATGTATGGTGTATACATATATAATCCAGATGTCGAGACGGGTAAACGACCGTACATCAGGCTGTTCACCAAAAGAATTAATACGCGCGACTCGTCTCGACCTTGTGGTGTCCCTGCCAGCGTGAGCTCAGAGTCCAAAAATAAACGCGACGACCGTTTGATTGCCACGGGGGAAGGAAAAAAAAAAAAAAAGATGCAGTTCTCGTGCATCCAAGAATGTACAACGAGTGTGTATACTAAATATAGGTGATGCGTATAATATGGGACTGTGTCTTTAATTGTGGGAATTCGGAGGCACCGGAAGCCCCTCGCTCGTCCTACCGTGAATCACACTATACCTGCAACCTGCTTCCCCCTGCTTATACAGTCCCACGTATACTCGCCCGGGGCGCCCGGGGTTCTATTGTATACTCTATACTAGTGTAGCGGCCTTTGGTCGGACAGGTGCTTCTCTACCTGATGCTATTCCGTTGCACCGAGTACATTCGCGTATACGTGGGAGTCGACCGCCGTGCAGAGGATAATGGTTAATTGGATTTTGTACGCCGCTCTTTTTTGGGGTTGTACGAAGAAAAAAAAAAAAAAAAAAAATAACGCCACAGACGGTGGGAAAACCGCTCCTACTTTGGGAAAATCTAAACGTACGTNTATTTCACCTCCAAACTTAAAAAAAAAAAAAAAAAAAAAAAATTACATCCATAGGGTGGAACACGCGTGTTATATAAGCTCCGTACGGCTTTCCCGGATTTCATGCTAATCGCGTTTCGTTGCGTTCCAACTGTACCCAGTCCATGGCATTGCTCCACAATGCAGGTGCACGTATGCGTGAGTAAATATATATATATATATACACTGACGATATCTTTGGCAATATCTCGGATGGATTTTGAAAAACGGTACACTCTTGTATCGAGCTGAAGTTTTTGCTTGTAGTTGTCGTTGCTGCCGTTTGCTTGCTGCATTTACCCCCGATACTTGTACAGTTTTTCCCTGTTTTTTCCGTATATGTATCGTATCGGTGTACGAGAATATATTATACTCACCGTACTTGTTTATACAAAGTGAGTGCGCCTATACAAACGCTCCTATACCCTCTCGCCCTGTTATACGTATATATGCAATGTCGTTCACGGTGGCATATAAGTAGCCGCGCTCTGCTGGCGAGAGTAATTAGATGCAGACGCGATTGTACGAGCAGAGAGGAATTAGTCTTCATACGTGTACAGCAGTAGGTCGCGCGGGATAATTTGCCGATGAAGTGTTTGCACTTTCTCTCTTTTATACGTTACATAAATATAGGTACATACCTTTACATATTATGTCCCCACCACCATGACCCACCAAATGCAAAGTTGCTGTAAACCCAAGTATAATAATATCTGGTGGTTATAGGTACATCCTTGTGTCATACACGCCACCACTATACGTATAACCTACTGTATCTCCCGCGTATACTTATAAATATAATTATGTACGCGTCTTTGATGCTGCAACCTCGCGAACTTGGTGATTTCACGCGCTTGTATATATATGTATGTTTACTTGTATAGGCATGTATGAAAGTACATAAGCACGGTATATAAAAAATACATTATACCGTACGGGAAAACAAACACAAGCACTTACCCCGTGCATAGCTAACGCGCGAGCTTATAATTACATTAGCGCAGCTAGCAACCTCCGGAACATAAGAGTATGGACGGAAGAACACGCGCTGCATTAGCGAGTCGCGCGGCGCGGCTTTGAAAAACGCCGGGCTCATAGGTGACGATCGAAGCGATTAGCTTATATACCGACTGTACGGATGTATGTATATGTATATACATATTGTAAGCAAGACCGCGCTCTCCATAGTTAGCAATTGCCATTTGTCGGGGGAATTAATTAAGTCCCGCTAAGGAGTTCTTTGTGCCGCTGCGGTGCAGCTTGTAGGAGCGAGTAGATAAATCGATTACAAAGCGGGCGCGTGTACGGAGATTTTTTTACGTACGTTTAGATTTTCCCAAAGTAGGAGCGGTTTTCCCACCGTCTGTGGCGTTATTTTTTTTTTTTTTTTTTTTCGGAAGGTATGAAATCGTCTCGATGCTCTTGCCGGGGAGGAAAAAAAGAACCCATACGGTAATGGCTCGTGGAGAGCGACAAGCAAAAACGTCCCAGAGCTAACTCGTGTGCGGCTGTCAGGGGGGATCCGACGTCGACAAGACAGAGAAGCGCCTGGATGCGACCGGCTATAAATTCCCGACGATTTCACTTCTTTGTGAAAACAAGAGCCGAATTTCATAAATTTGCGCGACGCTCGCTGCACGAGTGTATTATGCCACTGTCTGTCCGACTGTCGACTGGTGGTGGTAGGTACGATTTTAGCTCGAACTCGAGATCCAACCGAGGACCGTGCACTTACCTCGCGAAAAAAAAAAAACTCGAGAATTTCCAGACGGATGTGTATATTGTGTACCTACGACAAAATTATAGCTTTTAGCGTTGGACGTTGACTGAAGTTCTCACTTCCGGTGATAATATTATATATACGCATCATCGTTATACACGATTTCTGAACAAGTTGAGGCTTCGTAGTTTTACCAACTTATGCTTACACTTCGCGAATAAAATAATAGGTGTACCTACGAGCATTTCCCAAAAGTACCGGGGATTACAAGGGACTCCGAAGCGTTTGCAGCTCGTGACGTCCTCATTGTTAATGCCTTACACAAGCGTGACGTTCAATTTTGAGATTGACGAGCAACATCCAGTCGGACATTCTGATCCGAGTTTATTTTTCGCGTCAAAGTACAACGTTGTGTAACGAGGGCGCGAAAAAGAAAAAGTCATCCACAGTGAACGCGGTGGCAAATTGTTGATCAAACTAATTAACCATCAGTATGCGCAGGTGTCAAAGAGTCACCGGGAGGAGGTCTCCTCGGCGATATCAAATCACGATTATGTGGAGGGCAAAAAAAAAAAAAAAAAAAAAACTCTCGCTCGGTTGGCGCAAATATTTATCCAACGTCGCAACGGGCGCACGAAAAGAGTGGCTCTTTCTCTCGCGACATCCGATCCCCCTGAATTTTAAGTGCACGCGCGCCAGTCGAGCGCTGTTTCCGCGTATACTGTCAATATTAGCACAGGCGGCCGAGAAGATGACGAAGCCGGTCTCGGGGCTTTTTCAATCGCACATCATCGATTGACTCTCCCGTACCAGGGTGCACGCGCTTAACTCAAGCTCCTGTATGTGTATACATATATACCCACTTGGTACACGTCACACACATAGACAAGGAATCCGGATGACACGAGACAATGGCTCGAATGAGAATAACACAGGCGCAAACTCAATCTAGCACCCACATGTATTTTCTTCTATTGTGTATACCTCTATACATAGCATTGGGGGGCTTTCTTTCCTCGTGCCGTTTGACTCCGTATGATATTGCTGTACCAAAGCGCGAGATATGTGCTTAATTAAATACAGTTCAGTCGTGAAGAATGGGACGTATATATACCTGATGTGCGCGACAGACGTCGTTCGGGGTCACGCCTGCGAGAGAGCCGAGTCCGATGCAGGACACTACGTCAGCCGTAACTGATTGCATTGAAAAAAAAAAAGGGGGGGGGGAGGAGGAGGGTGAAACGCGATAAATTATAATCACGAGAAATGGGTGTACCTTTCGGACGAGTGTAGGTATACGTGCCACATATATCGTGGGAGTTTTGGCGAGCCGAATGGGTTGTCTGTGTACATAATATACGGTATGGGGCAGCCTCGATAATAGTTGACACGGTACGGATCCTGTGTATAGCTTTCCCCTCGTTTATTATTGAGAAAACACACGTATACACCACGTGTCGAGGAAGCGAGGTGATAGCGAGTCCTCTTCGCACCCACCGCCAAAGGGTATATATATGTATATTCGCGATCGTGCAAAGCCCGAGAAAGGAGGGCTCGTTCGATCGGCAGCGGCACCTTCTAATGTTCACGCTGGAGTATATGTAATAAGTATATCGCACAGGACGACCATATAATTAAACACACAGAGGAGACGACGACAACGATGACCTGTACAACTATATATTCATATACATCACGTATAAACTCTATTTTAGCTTTTGCTGTACATACCTATAGCACACGTAATTATTATTGTTGCGTGGCTCTACGTGTGGTTCTTCTTCTTAATCTTCATAGGCCATCGTACTTTCGCGGCTGTAAGTAGAGAAATATATACCAACTTCTATTTCTTCGTCCTCGACGCCGGCTCTTACCCTTTCCTTTCCTTTTTTTCGTTTTCGTGCTTCCTACCTCTCTTTTTTCCATGCACACCTATAGGATATTCTTTATTATATACAGTTACTCACGCTTGGCTCGACAGTCCTCGCGCAAATACGTACCATACATGGCTGTTTTGCTAAAGCGTCGATGGTCTCTTCGTGCTCGATATTGTACACGCCTCGCTCTACACCTCTCGCGGATAACGATGTGGTCCTCCCTCAAATAGTTGCTTTACAATGTCATCTAATTCCTGATTTTCACGTTTGAAGGCCATTATGCCCTTGAAAAGTTGCACGACTTGTTGTGGGATTCGTTTGGAATCCTCATATGGGTAGTAAGGAAAAAATTTTATCTTCTCCCATGCAGGTACAAAATACAGGCATCACCTCGTCGGGCGAAATGATATTTCTTTGGCGTGTCCAAGTACAGCGTGCGGGAGAGAGAGAGAGAGAGAGATGCATATCGCGCGCATCGCATCAAAGGAAGAAGACGGGAAAGGTCGTTGGTACCACCTGCTACCGTCACTGATGACGATCGTGATAATAACCACGATTATCATCATCATTGTAGCAGTGGTTGTGTGTGGTATACCTACAGTATAATCCTTATCCTTTACGCGTGGGCTACCGACCAGTATATCCGTATATACTGTGTACATGTAGATATGAGAAAATCCACAAAATACATTTTGTTTTTGTCCCCCCTTTTAATACAAACAATTTTTTTGGGGCACACCTTCGAGATTGGGCTCATTTTACTCGTAATGTCAAGTAATATGAGGAACAAATCTATGGAGATATAATTTTGACATGTAAATCGCGGAAAAAGGGTGTCACCCTTACTAAACCTTGGGTTCAAAATTTTTTCCTCATTAGCACATGGCACTAATGCCTAAAATGAGCCCGATCTCGGAGGTGTGTCTCAAAAAAAATTTTTTTATTAAAATGGGGGGAAAAAATGTGATATTTTTTATGGATTACGTCATATATATGTATATGCTTCCGGCACGCTTCTCTGTCGTTTTCGTTACGGTTCGGATGACGGCAAGGCCGTTGCTCAAAAATAGTAAAGGCGAGAAAGGCACGTCGATTTTTCAACATATATATTTGTATTTCAAGTGCCAAATACTTTTTTTCCCTTTCGTTTGGTCAACCTGCAAAACCACCCATGGCCTGTACAGTAAGCTTATCTCAAAGCGCTTTTACCACGCGACAATTACTGTATACCCGTACGAATAACAAAATATAAAAAAAACACCCACTGATCGATCATTCATAGCCTACATGAACCACATCTTCGCTACGCCGATTTCCTATACAATCTACTCGTATAAGAGCAAAAAAAAAACACGTACATCCTTATCTAGCTCACATTTGAAACGGAGTACATCAAAACGATGAGATCGCAAAAAGAGCATTTATACACGCGTAGCATCTACCTATACACGTAGGTATGTATTGTACGAATTAAAAAATACCATTAGCTCCAAAAGCGAGATAACACCCGTTGAAACGGTATCCTTGTGTACTAAATAAGTGTAACTATGTACTCGATCCGCCGTAAGGACCAGATGGCAATTGTTTTTTCAAACGATCGCTTGTACACACTTTCCCCTTTGAAGCGAAAAGAGAAATGTACAGCGACTATATACAGTGGTACACGCGGTTACACGCGGTTACACGCGGTGCCGGAATTTCAGGATGATTCGCCCTAGATACAGGTATAGGCTTTATGCCTATTAGTAGGGGGCGGATGAACGAATAGATTCACATGGTGTATATACCTACATACATCATATACAAAGTAATGGTATCGATGTAGGTGACCTCGTCTTTTAATTAGCATAGTCACCATCTACCACCAGGTAGTACAGAGAGACTTTCAGACTCCCATAGACCCCGTGACTTTTACTATCTCGCGTAGTCGCGAGCAGTAGGGATATAGCTTCATTAGTGCGGGATAATCCACGTCGAGAAAGTGTATATTGTAAGCGCGACGCGATTCTTTTTTGGGCGTGTAGGTGGTGTGTGTATACTGTGCACTCGCACCTACATTGGACAATTTTTGTATTGGAGCGATCGAGGCTTCAAAAAGGCAAAGAAAAGAAAAATCGAGAGAGGCCTTAAATTGTAATTTTGAAAAGAAAAAAAAAAAAAAAAAATTTATTGCGATTTTTCAATCTCACCGATGATAAAATCTTCTAATGGAGTGGCGCGTGTTTAAAATATCCGCCGATCATCGCTGAAGTCCCATATATACATACGCCTACTTTCGTTTCGACTCGATTGTGACTCAGCACCATCGCCGGTGTCCCGTACAAGAACTAACGAAACAAGATTAATTTGTTGTCGGTCCCGCTGGTGCTATTAAAATTTCTAAACACAAAATCGGGCGCGAGATAAACGAGAGACTTTTTTCCTCCTCTTCCGTCGTGTCCACGAGTCAAAAGAGCGCCGCGCCAATTACGAACCAATGGCACGATGCCGTAATTGACGCGTCTCTTTTATAAATCAAATCTCTCTACCTACCGGGGTTTCGTATAATTTTTTCATTATCGACCCGGTCGCGATTCATCAACGAAATTTCCCTCCACAACATCGCCCCTCCGATCCGTCACGCGTGTGCGCACATGAAACACCATTAGTCCAAAGAGTGAAAACGCGTAATTACACAATTTCTCGATCCGAAGACCCGCGGAAACCTCGTACAAACAACGGCACTTTCTTCCTCGTAAGTTCCCTTTTTTTCCCCCTTCGTTCAATCAAAACTCCCCACGGGAATCGGCGACGAATCAACGTACGTGTGCAGGTATAATTAGCATATGCGAGATCGCTGCTGCAGCTGATGGGGAAATTATCGCGGACCAAAGCTAGGGAATACAAGGTGCACACTGCAGGTAAATAAAAGCTCTCTCTCGCGGGTGAGTTTACTCGTATACCCGCATTTGTATATAGGCTGCGCTTTTCAAGCCGAGGCGAGGTTTACGTGTGTGTGGATGCGACGGCTAATGAAGGCACGGGTGAGACTGCTGCTAAGTACCGCGGAGCAATAAAGTTTCTAATTTTAAATTGAAACGCCTTACACACCTACGCGCCTCTTTGCACAGCTACATCGCGTTGGATTTAACGTGAAAAAACGATATCCTCCCTCCCTGCTATACTACATGAGATATGCCGTGGCTCTGTACTTTTGTACTGCCTGTACTGTGTATGTACATTACACACGTATATGTATATATACACTTGCGTAAGCACCCTTCTTCTGTAACTTGTATATATACGCATACGCTCCTTTTTTTTTTTTTCTATATACACCCAAACGCCCCAATACATATGTAATACACACACGTGTGATCGTATCGTTAGCAATTGGGCTTGTATATGATGCGCTCATCTCGTTGCAGCTGCGTTGCGCAAGACGATAACCAGTCACGAGCTCACAGTTCACAGCTTTGTACCATCACGGACGTGGATAAAATATTATTTCTCTCTCTCTCTCTCTTACGCGGCTCCCGGCCAAATACCCGAGGTTGGTATACCTGTCATGTGTGTCGAACAATAAAAAAGAATCACGGAATTCAATCCATAATCGAAAAGCTCTTCGGCCAGTGTAATTACGTTGCAACAGAGTAGGGACATATATGTCGCATTGGTCAGAGCGCGATTTGATTAACCGCGTAGTTTTTAGTACCCCCTTCCCCTCGAAGCCAAAGAAAAGGGAAAAGGAAAAAAAAAAGGATGCATATAACACGGGGCGCCGTCGTTTCGCGATTTATCGTCATAAATTTCGATTTTTCCACAACCGCATTGAGTGGATACAGAGTAGCGGCTCCCCACCTCGGTTTCCCATTCAACAGTTGGTATATTCAAATGTTTTGAAAGAACACAAGCTACGGTAGCTGATTTTCTTCGTGTGCACCGAGCGTTTAGAAAATATTCAATTGTACATGCACTTGTACCCGCGGCATGTGCGTCGGACTGGCAGTTGAAAATCCAGTCCCATACTACCAAGTCCCTCTAATACTCGTACAGTGTTGTACACGTGTTTGTATACGAAGGTACAGATGGATACCCATGTCTGGACATAATTGTTTTTTTTGTCGAGAAAACGCGTGTGCAAACACCCTACCTGCAATATCGACTATAACCCACCTCTATATTTGTGCACATATACGAAAACATAAGTAGGTAGGTAGGTAGGTAGCTGGTAATCGCCCACGTTGTCGTCTCAGCTGCATACCTATATCCTTTTTTCTCCCCCATTACGGCGCAACTATATGCGTCCGAGCCATAAATCATGCAACAGCCAACGACACCCCGCATACCAGATGGTTTCATTATTATTTTTGTGCCAGATCAACGTACTGTATAGGTAGTCTTTTGGAGATGCCATGCAAATGAGGGCACACGAGGTGTCGGAAAAATAATGGGAATACCTATACCTGTCTGCCATTGCTGCGCTACGCGGAGTTCATTTCAGGGAAATTTCGCGCGAAAGTGCAATAATACCGAGAGGTAGCGATACAACATTAGTTCTGTACATTTATATAATTATACGTATACGTAAAAAAAACAGGTGTAGGTGCGGATATATATAGTATACGCACATATACGGGTGTTTTATAATTACCATTTTCCGAGGCGCCGACCTTCATCGCCGCGCGTAGGAGAGGATGCGCCCGTAAAACTTTTCATTTCGCTCGCTATGCGGCTATTACCGCTTTCTTTCTCATTGCCACATAATAATAATAATAACAATAATGTATATTACACACACACGTGTGCCCATTAACGGGGGGAGCAATCGGTGTGGCTGTAGGAAAAAGGTATATATCTATGTATGTATGTATTAGGCGAGCAACGGCCTTGTTAGGCTCGCACGCACGCACAGCCTTTGAGAAACGCGGAAGCCACACGATCCTCGGGGCGCGATAACGCGATTCATTCATTCATTCCCCGTTTTTCGGGGTATATATACATAATATAAATCTTCCGCGGTGAGAAGAAAAGTGAAAAGCTATATGTATATACCGAAGCCCTCGCGTGCAAGTATACTTATATATACATGTGGATGCTTCTCCTTGTTTTTACTGCCGCGCTTTTTTTGCCCGTACATAATATATATATGCTCGTTTCGTCGCGCACGCGATGAGCGCTAATTACACACTGCAGCCGCGCTTGGCCGACGCGGGAGAGGCGTCATCATATATACACAAGCTTGTTTAGAGAAAGACAGATAGACAGCAAAAGAGAGGGAGTGAGAGATAACAGCTACAGGGGGAGAGTACGCGACGCGCGCCGACAGCGCCGGAGGGAGGCAGAGGCTGTTGCAACCTCTGTACACGGGGGTATATATATATATATATGGGTACATCAAATAAACTTGGGGACACTCGAAGAATCAGCGAACGAAGGTGTATATATGTATAAAAGTGTATGTATGGNTACGATTGAAAGAAAAAACAACCCAATGAATATATACACACACACATGAGCGACAATGAAGCATCAAAGTAAATTAAACATGTAATGTGCATGTATCCAATCATCATCGTCGCATCTTTCCTTTCGGTGCAGTACATATATATATATATATATATATATATATATATCGCGACGCTGCCTTTATCCCGTGCGAATCTCTGTCCCTCGGTGTAATAACTATGCAGCGAGAGAGGAGATCGGCTGGGCAAAATGTGAATCCGAGTGGAAGGTTTTTTTCACCTCACCCATCCACGGACGGAGGTAAAATATAAACACCGAGACTATTTCATACTCGATCATTTACAAGTGTAAACGTAGACTCGCTCTTGCAGTCTGGGTGTATATATTGTACTGTGCGAAGAAACAAAAAAAATCGAATCGCGGATTGAGACAGCATACTTAGAGGACATGTAGGGGCAGAGCGCAATTAACGCGGCGACGACGCGCGAGTTACCGAGAAGTTGGGTAAGTATATATTATGCTTGTACACACGCGCCTTGAAAACGAATGGGCGAGCAATTAAGCGCGAAAAAAAAAGGCGAACGGGAGCAGCTCGTATATATATATATATATATATGCACGCGTACACGAAAATAGACTTGGAATTTTAAGAATGGCCCTTGAAGAGGGGGATAAAACAGCTGCGCTCGCGAGTTTATGTGTATACAACACAAGTTGTAGGTATACAGTTGGGAGGAGAGAGGAAACAAATTGAGCGAGTTCCTGCACTTTACGGGCATTGATGTGCGTAGGTAATAATATATACACACGTGTGTACTACACTGTGAGCCCATGCAGCGATAACACACTACGAGCGGGTTCGCAGCCGATGTGACTTTTATTGGGCTGCTGTTCGACTATGGGCTCATGGGGCGCGTCTGCCTCTCTGGTTGCGTTTTAATGCCCCAACGTAAACTCGGAAATGTACATCCAACGCGATACCATCCGCGGATGTTTTTACACGAGGGCGAGCGTATACGTTTGTTTTTCTTACGTCAGTCCGATCTTCGAAGTTTGAGGTGGAAGTAAAGCTATACACGTATACGTGTTTACGTGATGATGAACTTTGTTCGAAGTGGTGCAACAAGTGAACTATGTATAATTTTTTGCACTTGGCGAGAGAGAAACGTATGTATAAGATATGGAACGAACTTGATCGCTGCACGCGCGGCCGCTCGCGGGAAAGCGCGTAACACTGGGGTACTTTGGCAACTTCGCGAGGCCCACTTTTTGCGGTGAGGAGCGCGGCAGCCTATATATATACTGTTACAAAAAACAACTTTGGCGAAAGTTAATCAGCCCGCGAGAGAGAAAAAAAAAAAAAAAAAAAAGACTCGGAGGGGTTAACGGACGCGTTGTGCAAGCAAAACGAAAAAAAAAGCCCTCTTCTTTGGTTTCATGGGGGCGAGCAAAGCTTATGGTCCCTCCTCGTGTGCATCCTTATACCTCATCCCCTTCGAAGCGCCAACACCGAAATTCCCCCAAATCGGTATAAGTACAACACGAGCTGCAAACTCGCTTGACCCCGTGTGCACATGTACGTCTGGGGGAACATCCCCTTTTCGTCGGCTGTACTCTTACTAGTTTTCCCCCTCGCCTTCCGTGAAAACGACAGTCTCTCGGCAAGTGCAGCTCTCTCGCTGTACACAACACACGCTTTCACGGATATATAATACATACTCTCGCGTCCGCTGTATACGTATATATACATTATCGTAATCGATAAACTGCAGTGTAAATTCACCGTGTGTGCCATTGGCCGATATAATGATATATATCTATACACTTATACTTCATTATGCACGTGCACGCGCGGCGCTAAAATTTTGTGTTACAGGCGCTAATGAACGTATTAATATCAGATCATACATGCCCCCTCCCACCCCGTACTCGTGGTATTAATTTACAACTGGATTTGCTTTTCCAATTAAGTTCCCAATGCTCCGTTGTGTATACATATAGGCCGCACACGTTTAAGCTCGTTACAATATAATTACGTCAAACCCGCGTAATTGCACGGCGATCCCGGTCACATATATATATATATATATGTAGATAAATCGATTACAAAGCGGGCGCGTGTACNCACGAGAGACGACACATCCTCTCGCGCGCACACACAGATGGTAGAGCGAGAGATAGCGGAGCGGTGGTAGCTGGGAAAGGAACGCAACGGCTCGTTCGGCTCTGGTAAGTCTGCCTCGTCTTCTTCTTCTTTTTCTACCCGTCTCCTCCTCCTCCTCCTTCTTCTTCCCTTAGATTTTTGCTCGCGATTAAACGAGAACGAAAAGCCAGAGGAGGAGCAAAGTCCGCGGCGACGACGGGGCAGCGGCAGCCGAGAGCTCTCCGCAAGTGTATTATATATGCTTACCGATATTATACATGTATTCTTTTTTGCTGATCTCCTCTCGACGACGACGACGAGACGCAGGGGTATATATTATACATGGGTGTAAAAACAAGGACGACTGGGACGACGATTCGAGAGAAACAAAGGGGGGGGAGAAATAAGTAGGATGGCACATCGCACAAGAGGGGCTATATAGAGACAGAGAACTGCACATAGCAGTGGCGGTCTTTTTATGGGCAATATAAGCCGAGGGGGTCCTTCACCAACTCCAAATCTTCCTCTAAATGTACCGCGCAGCAGCATCACGTGCACACCATCGGAATCGCCCATACACGTACTTGATTTAATATATCGGTGGAGGAGCAGCTATATACATGGGCGTGCATGGTGTGCGTGGGTGGCGCGCTTATAAATATATATATGTATAAAATACAGCTCCCTTTCGTTGCCCCTGCGCGTCCTTATACGGCTGTGTGTTGGTAGCGTGTACATCATATACATGTATACACCAGACGCCGGGGTTCCACGGGGAGGGGGACGGGGAAGGCAGAGCGGCGGCGCGCCGGAGAGAAAAGGAGCGCGCTAACTCTCGCGTGTATAGTTTCTCGGCACCGAGAGCCATAGGCAGGACCGGAGCCCACGAACGCCGGCTTCTTCCTCGGTAGTACGGGGCCGACGAGCGGACCGGCTGCACCTGCTTCTTCGCTCTCTGTGCGCTATACCTCACCATCTCCGTATGATAAAAAAAAATTACCATTTGTACTCTGCCGCTGATGTAAAAAGTTGTTCCCTTTTATTTTCTGTTGTTTTTTTTTGAGAGAGGAAAAAAAAAAAGAAAAAAAAAAAAAAAAAAAAAAAAATTTATTGCGATTTTTCAATCTCACCGATGATNTAGAAGAAAGTGGGGTACAATTTATTAAAGAAAAAGTAAAGAAAAAGAAAGGAAAAAAAAAAAGAAAAAAAAAAAAAAAGAAAAAAGTCAACGAGTGACCGAGTCGGGAGTGCGGTGATCGACAAAATCGCTCGGCATGGGATTTGGTGCGTGCCGTCCGTGACTTTGGCAACACACAGTGGCGCGCTCCTGCAACATATTTTACACGTATATACACCCGTGAAACCCAGAGTGTCGGTGGTTCTCGTTTTTCTGAGTCCCCGCCGGGATATCGGCGATCCCTGTTCTCCTTCGCGCGCTTTGTTCGTCCCCCCTTCTCTCGCTCCTCTTGGCCCCGGTTTTTTCCCCCTTTTCGCCCCTTTCGCGTTGCATTTTATTCTCCTCCCTCCGTCGCAATATACAAAAATTGGTTCCATCGATTTAGCGCGGCATAAAAATATACCTTATATATATATATGCCGCGGTGCAACGACTTTTGCCGCAGTGCTTGAGCGCTCTATGAAAGTTTGGGCGTCGAGTCGAAAGAGTGCCGTGATGTAACAGCGAGGACGTGCAATTAATGAAATGGTATAAAGATCAAGTGACTCTGGGATCGGAAGAAGCGCATATACGCGGTGTGCGCGGCGTCAAGGAGCCGCGACCAACTGCTGCAGAGACAGACAGTCGGAGGCGAGATAGACTGCACACGAGAGACGACACATCCTCTCGCGCGCACACACAGATGGTAGAGCGAGAGATAGCGGAGCGGTGGTAGCTGGGAAAGGAACGCAACGGCTCGTTCGGCTCTGGTAAGTCTGCCTCGTCTTCTTCTTCTTTTTCTACCCGTCTCCTCCTCCTCCTCCTTCTTCTTCCCTTAGATTTTTGCTCGCGATTAAACGAGAACGAAAAGCCAGAGGAGGAGCAAAGTCCGCGGCGACGACGGGGCAGCGGCAGCCGAGAGCTCTCCGCAAGTGTATTATATATGCTTACCGATATATATATATATATATATATATATACAGTGCCAACAGAAACTGCCGGCTGCACTGCATACACATATATATGTATATATAAAACAAGTTGTGTATATATATTATATATACGCTGCAAAGTGCAGTTCGTGAGTTTTATATGCGCGCATATATATGCACCACTATACGTGTGTGTGTCTATTATATACGCGGGCAGTAGGTATTATAGTCCCTGCCGACGCGTCGCGAGTCGCGAGATATTCAAACAAGGCGGTCTCTCCCTCCGCATGGATGTACACGCGAGTATCTCCTCCTTCGCAGATTTATTGCCGCTCTTTGCTCATAGACGTTTCATTTGCATGTATAATCTTTTTTTTTTTTTTTTTTTTTTCTTTTCCTTGCGTTGGGAAACAATCTATTATTAGACGCGCTGATGCAGCAGCCTCCGTGCCCCCCCCCCCCTCCTCTCTGTTCAATTAATAGGACGCGTTTTCGCCGTGACTTGTGTTACACTGAGTTTTATTGACAGAAGGTACAAGTGAGACTCGAGTATCCATGGGACGTGAAATAAATTTGTACACAGATCACGTTGATACAAGCGCGGTGTATTAGCGATCCAAGCGTTCGGCAGAGCCACGAGGAGTTTCCGCATCCGCGGGTCCTTGAACGGTCACAGCGTACAGCTATCAAAAACAACGTGTATAACAATACACTGCACGTATGGACGTACATATACATGCGAGTTCAGTAGCCGTGGCGAAGGCCACGCGAATAAAAGTCTCGAGTGGTGGAATACTCCACGGGCGTGTAACGTATATTATAATGTTGTAGGGATGACCGTGCTACCATACGCGCAATACTGGCACACAAGCAGGAATTTATTTTATTTTTTACAGTAACAGAACTATACCGGCGTTCGCAAAAAAAAACAAAGCGCGGGGTGATTTCCTTCGTACGCACTCGAGCGAGCGATTGCAGAGTGTAATATACGTGCGCGTTGTGTGTGCCGGTGTTGCGTCACGGCGCTTGCTCGGTAAGGAAGTATTATTACGCGACCGGGCCACTGCAACACAATAATACACGGAGGAAGGTCGATCGCGTAATTGACTATCCGCTCGTATATACTCCGAACCAACGTGATATCGTGTAGCGCTGCTTTTAGCGATTCGCGTCGGATATGCAAGTGGACCCCCAGTAACTCGCTGCCGGTTGGCGCATTATATCAGACACGGGCATCACTGTCAAATTCACGTGGTCGTGAGCCACACTATATATAAATGCGGTGCATCTTTGTTGTCGGCCGAAAGGCGGCGATCGGCCAGCTAACCGATCGGCGCCTCGGAGGCTCCACCGGTGGCCTACTTTCGCGTCGCGTCCACGATTCGCGCTCTCTGCTGCTGATGGCCGGGTCGGTGTGAACACAACCCGCGCACGCGATACACGCGAATCCATAAATCCACGATCCCCCCCCCCCCCCCCGTGCGAACCAATTAATATTGTAAGCGTACGCAGCTTGTGTAATCGATTAGCGCCTCTCGGGCGATGTTGTTACCACCGCTAAAGGCCATTGCATGAAACTGGAACCACGCGTCCGTGATTTCTCGTGAAAGTTCGAACAACATGTATTTATATATACAAGGTACATGCAATTCGGCACAAACGCCCAAAATGTATATTACGTATTGCATAATACTGTATATACGATAATTATAATATCCACCCACGCGAGCGATGTCCGTGATATATGGCATGGTCCAACCGAAACATGTACATGTATATACATATATGTACGTGCAATTTAACATCAATTATATATATGTACATATAAATCCCGCGTCCATGTTCAAGGCTCTAATTGAATTACGCGATTACGCGTGTACGTGTCGTTGAGCCGTATACACACGGCAGTGTGCAACCGAACAGCGACGTTGCGTGTCCAGCAAACGGGATTTCTTGGCACTCACTTAATAATGTGTATCTATATATACATAGGTAGTAGTGCAACAACGGCAACACGCGTAAGCGTCTCGGGCGGTGATGTGCAGTGCCGTAAATTGTGCGTATATACGAGCAGCCACGACGATGCGGTTGCGTCGACAAATGCGCACCAGCGGCTCGAAAATTTTTTTTCAACGCCTCGTCGGAGGAGGTGAGGTCGTGATTAGCGGTTAGCCCGTCGTCGTCCTCCTCTATCGGGAAAAGCAGCGGCTGTTGTGGTGGCGAGAGAGAAAGAAAAAAAAAAAACGGCTAATGGAGAGCTAATGGTGCAGCTCTTTCGTGCACATGTGTGTCACACTGCACGCGCGGTACACGAAAAATAAGAGGAAAAAAAAAAAAAAGAAAAAGAAAAACGGGACGCGACAAACAACGTATACGCCGGGAGAGCGCGCTTTTTTCCTTTCGATTAAATACGCGATGTGTACGGAGATGGGTGTGAAGCTCATTCGAAAATTTCCCGGTACATACTTTCTTCTTCTCCTCCTCTCCCCCGTAAATGGACAACGAAAGCGGTGTCTTAATGACCATCGTTTTTTTTTTCATCTCTTGGTCGATGGTTAAATCGCGCGTGGGAGTAGCGCGCTAAAAAAAAAACAAACAAAAAAATGGTCCCTGTACCAGAGCTCGGATGGACACGACACGGGGCAATAAACAACATGAAATTTATGCGGGTAATAATATACGCTGCTTTCCTTGATCTCCACGAGGCCCGGATCAATCGATCGGCCGATTGTTCACGTATATTTAGCACTTGGAGATGATATATTTCCATCTGTGTCAGCTGCCATATAGTTTATCGCTTACAAAGTGGGTTTCAAAACTCGAGTTGATGCTTTCAAGTGCACTCGGGGGCTCACCTGTACGCGCATACACATCGGTTTTCTATTTAATGCCCCGAGATCGATATATATATATATATATGTACGCAGCTCGCGCTCGCTCGTGTGGCCATTAATCATTCTAATGGCACTATTAGATAGAACGATTTAATGAAAACGCTGCTCGACATTTTAATAAATATGAGGAGATCTCGTACACTTGCATGTATATATAGGAAGAGGTGTCAGTGGGGGAAAATCATCCCCAACTCACCCGTAAGTACTCGTATACGTATACGATTGAAAGAAAAAACAACCCAATGAATATATACACACACACATGAGCGACAATGAAGCATCAAAGTAAATTAAACATGTAATGTGCATGTATCCAATCATCATCGTCGCATCTTTCCTTTCGGTGCAGTACATATATATATATATATATATATATAATACTGTAGACGTAAGATGCATGTATACACCCAATGGGTCTGATAGAAGTCGAAGGAGGCTAATGGTCGGTCGATCAACTACTTTTGCGACTCGCCGGCGTAATTTCTCTCCTTCTCCTACGCTCGGGACCAACGTACACATACAATATAGTCCCACTGCGGCTCTTTATCCGTGTATCCATACGCCGGTGCCTTCCACTCGTCGGAGGAAAGGAAATTGAGGAGGAGGAGGAGGCGCGTTTAACTATATAGAGAGAACGCGTGTATATATGAAAGTATTTACGTATATTCAGTGGCGCAAGAGCGCCACGAGGCCAGTTTAAGCAGATGATACGCGCTTGCCGCGTCGGTATACGTATAGTATATACGAGCTCCAGTTGTTGGGACGTATACGTACACGAGCAAGTTGAGTGTTTTTTTTTTCTCTTTTTTTTTTAACAGCTATGAACCAGGGATATAGGTACGTTTCGATCGTGCGCGTGTAACATTACGCGAGGCCGGACTTTGATTTCAAACGTTATTACATTACTGTGCGCGAGAGTGACACCGTTATTTTGTGTGTGTGCCGTAAACCAGAAACGGTGCGCGTGAGAGAGTGTTTTTTTTTTCTTATACCTCGGGAAAGTTTTTTACCTCCAGTGAATTCGAGGTCACGTGGAAATGTAAATACTAATCAAACGAATCGTTGAATAACCGTGGCGATTAACCGCGGGAAATTGTTAACGACTACCGCCGGGGCCGGTGTATCGCCAACTTCGCGGGGAAAAAGCGGACTACAGGAATATCGGCGGGTCTACATTTTTCAGGTAAACGATCAAACGATAATGGACACCTTTTTTTTTTTTTTTTTTATCTTTTACCTAAACCAAAACTGACTCAGGTAGAGAGTGTTAAGGTTTCTCGATTGGCAAAGTGAAGTCATAAAGGTTGATGCATTTTTAAATTGTTTAATCACGAATTATACTACAGAACAATACAAAATTTAACGAGCATATATGCCTCTTTGTCAGTTATTATACTTGTGTGGAAAAACAACTAAAACTATGTCTCATGTTTCTCAATGGACCCCAGACCAACTTGACGGAAATTAAAATTATTTTTTTTTATACACTCTTCTCTATTGAGAAACTTACTTTTCGGAAACACGCGGCTTTAAAATATTTATCCCCCCAATGCATATCAGCGTTGAAATAAATGGTTTCAGGAACGATTGTCACTGTGGTGTATTGCAACAGTATATACCCTATAATTGACATGTCAAGAATAGTTACCTTTGCGCGATAAGAAGCTTAAAAGTTCCAAGTAAATGTTTCAGCAATTTATCTTAATGGACAAAAGAAAAGACTCGGCACTTATCACTGCCAGATAGAGCAAACGAATGCACTGTGAAATTACATTGACGCAGTTGTGGGGAGCGGAAGTAAAGAGTGCGCCTACATGATTGCACGTATGCGGTTATTGTTGACTTAAGCTTTACATAATTTGCTTTCATTATATGAGTAAATAATTTAACTTACCATTGAGGGCATGATGTTGTCACTTTGAGCTCGCACAGGCACGTAGAAAAATAGTTGCGACATTGTTCGTTCATGTAATTATGTCCTGAAAGAAAAATCGATCATTATAATTTCATCCATTTGTAGGTGCATTCACACGATAACAATCATCACTCTTGGTATTACAATATGTTGGCATTTTGAGAAAGTTTTGTCGTTTTTGTACTTATTTTTAAATCATTTTTTTTTTATGAATTGTAATTACCTCATACATAAAACATCGATGCGATACAAAGAATTTTTTTTTCTCTAAATTTTCAAATAACTTGAAATTTATTTCCCTTTTTTTTACTCCTAATCGATTTTGCAATACTTGCTTTTACCTAATTTTTGAACGAATTCGAATCATAAATCATAGTCACAGTAAAGGAAATAGTAGCTTAATAGATCCTTACTTACAGGAAAAAAAAAATGCAATTTTCTGTAAGGGCTTCAATAGCTACCCTTTCAAAGGTACAAATTAATAGAAATGATAACTTGTCTAATATCAAGAAATGTGGATGTGTTCATAGTTATTACTGCGAAAAAAAGTATGTGATCATTAACAGTTATTGTAATTATTATTTGTTGACAAGTATCAGAGATTGAAAAAAACAAGATAAGGCGGAAAAAACAAAATACCTACTCGTTAACTTTTAGTGACTTGATTTTACTTGATTTAACGAATATTTAATTTGTTTTTCGTCAATTCAACGCGTACTAATATTTTTTATTTCTGTATGTAACATTCAAATATGTAAGAAATGTTAGACAAACACAACTGTACCCTCTGCCACGCATCTTACCGAATCAAGCCAATCGGTCAGTGATGAAATAAAACTTTTTTCAATGTAAAATATTTATATAAAAAAAAAAGAAAAGTTTTTACTCCTATACAGCACAAAAAGGTTTTACTAAAAATTCGAGCACCGATGATAATCACGTGTTTCAAAATAACCTGTAATAACAACATCATTTACTTAGCTGCAATCGAAATACTGATTTATTAATCATACTGTAACGAAATATACCCATATAACTATAAATACTACCAACACCTTTAAACTCTTTCAAAGTACACTGTATACGTATTACTCCTCGACAATTCGTGGCCTCAGCGCAAACCAAGCACAGGAACCCACGCGCAATCGATCAGCCAAAGATGGTCAGCAGCCTCAGATATGATACTTGCTACGAAGCTACACATCGACGAGCTTATTGCTGATTATTCCTGTGCAACATATATATACCTGTCGCAAGCCCCAGACAGCGGGAGGGGCGACCAATGCTCAAAAATATAATATACTCTCAAACGGCCTATGAAGATGCCCCGTATACAATATTAAGTGCTTGCCTATCGGTATATACGTGTATGATATTATAATGAGCGTGCGCATCGTCTTCCGTTTCGAAGAGAAAAAGAGCTCTCGCGAAAGCTGTATGTACTATATAAGAGCCGGAGGGAGCAGAAAGGAAAGTGCCGCGCACGGATCAAAAGAAGAGAGAGAAGCACACGCCACGTATAATATCCAACAAAAAGCGAGCACATGCTTATACGCATACAATACATAGAAGCGGCTAATATATATATACACATATCGGAGGCTGCGGGATATGCGCCGTATAAACAATATTTCTCGTAAATCAGTTGGATTCGGCATCGAGCGAGACTTACATGTGCGCATGTATATACGTGCATCAGCCACTCGGAGGTGGTGTATATATATATGTATAAACACCAAAGGGGGCCAGGAATACATTTACCCGTTTACGTATCATACGCGCATTTTCATCCGCGGATAAGTAAGTACGTGGTGTATACAACATCTGCGCGCGGATATGTAGGCCGCGAGTCGGCGACGTTCACCGTCCGCATTCTCCTGCTCCTCCTCCTTCTGTATACACACACGCACACGCGCGCGTCCTCCCTGTCTCATCTCGCCGCCCCGCCGTCGTGGATGTATATTTTATTATACAGGTACGCGAACAGTAGATGTACCCATAACGTGTACAATGTATACCAAAAGCCGGCCTTCTTGTTTCCACGGCTGATGCTTGGATTAGTTTGTCGCTAGAGCAATAGAGTCTCTTTCTCCCCGGCATACCTATATACGTATACATCCTCGCGAATGATATCGATGGGTAATACATTGGTGTACGCTTATACGTCAAAAGCTCAATGGGCGCAAAGCTCGTGGTATTCATCAACAATATCAGGGGTATAATACAAGTATAACCACAACAATGTCCCGATTATGCATCGTGAGAAAAGTCAACGCGACATCCGAGTGGAAGGACGTGTCGTCCCCAAACATGTATCGTATCAACAAACAAACAAAAATGGTAGTTTTCCTACGAGTTTGAAAAGTTTCTGTTTGCAAACCGAGATGTTTGCGGCCCGAGCCGAAGGCGAGGGACGTAACGAGGTTCGTAAAGGAGACTTTTCGAACGAGTTCCGGAAAATTGCTTTTTCGCCCGAGGAAGTACCAGCCTCCCAAAACCACCCGAGGGCGGAAAAATACCTTTTCAAAACAATACATGTACAATCTCAGAATAGATTATACTTTTTCTACTCAGCTTCTGATATTAAGTAACTAATACATAATAGACCGTTCGATTGGTCCCTTCTTTTCGATATGCTAACCCACATCGCCTTTGGGGCCGATGCTTCACCCTTTATATACCAAATGGCATGTTAATTCGCGCGCGCGTGCGGTACTTACCGCGAGCCAACAGTCCTCCTCCTCCTCTCGACCTCTTGGAGTAAGTATATATATATATTAATATCCTCTCGCGAAACCTTGGCCATCGCGGCGCTTGTGCCTCGCAGCTGACGTTGTTCGTGTATATATACCCACGTGTGGCGGCAAAATAACAGCTAGTTGCAACTTTCGTTTGGCTAATTATCCGTCCGATAATTTTGCGTCGCTCGTACATATGTATATACATGCATATACCCGCGCCATCGGATCGCTCACGTGTAACGTGCCGTATATAGGTATATATTGTATACCTGTACACGCCGCATGACATGACGATCTCAGATCATTGCGAGTAAGTATTACGAGGTCGAGATTGCCGAATGGCGTGTTTAAAAGGCGACGAAGGAGTAAGCGTAAATATATATGTATATAACATACACCTTAAGAGCCGCCGCATCTGCATACATACACACGACGCGCGGTTATACTCTTCTGGATTGCTTATTCTCTCTGACAATGACAAACTGCTATATATACTTGACTTCCCGCGTAAAAATTTTTACGTTTGGCCAAAATTTCGCCAAAGTTCATGTGGTCAACGTTTGGCCAAACTTTGGCCAAGCTTGGGCAATGAGAAAATCCCAAACTTGGACTCAATATTTTTTGTAAGTCATACATGCAGATCAAACAATATCCTGACGCAACAAAATAATTTTTTAGACGTTTGGATAAACATTTGCTAAACTTGAGTAAAATATTCCAACGAAAATCCAAGTTTGGGATTTTCTCATTGCTCTAGCTTGGCCAAAGTTTGGCCAAACGTTGACCACATGAACTTTTGCGCAAGTTTGGCCAAACGTAAAAATTTTTACGCGGGTTGTATATATGTATGCACGTGTATCTGTGTGAGCGCGTTCAAGGCGCGAGAGGTGCAAGTGTAAAAAAACACACACGTCCAGCTAAACTAGTACAACATATTTTTATACAGCAACAATTATAACTCCATGAGGTGTACATGAGGGTATAAAAAAAAAAAAAAAAAAAAAATGTATATACCTGCACGCGCTGCCTCGGCCGCCTAATACTATAACTTATAAGTCTAGCACGCGCAAGGACAATCGCCGAGGCTGTACCTACCTGCTGCGACGACGTCGGACGTGTGTATAATCAATATATAATCTAATATAATAGAGCATAGACGTGGGCAGCAGGTTTGGCCTTCTTCTTCTTTTTTTTTTTTTTTTTATTTTGTTTGCTCGATTCTTCCCAACCCCTATATGCATATATACCCGTAACAATCTCGCTTGGCGAAAGAAAAGAGCCGCGAGTGGGTGAAAGCGTCACCGCGTTTTCTCATACACGTATATGCAAAAAACAGGCAAACATACCTTGTATACACCTGACGCGGGCTTACACGCGTATATTATATCGTATGCAGGTTCACCCGCATACACGTTAAATATAGAGCACACAATTATGTTCGACTCGTTCATATATCACACTTATACCTACGTATATATATGTGTATTCATTATGCATAACGGTGGCAGACTTTTTTCCCTTCAAAGCTCGACTGCTGTATATGTATATATATGTGGCTCGAGAGAGCATTGTTATCGTGGAGCCTATATATTATATACGTGTATAATAATATGATGGTACTGCGGAAAGTAAAAGTGCATGGAGCAGTCGAGGGTAAAAGTGCGTGTGGTGCATATATATATATATACGTTTAATGTGCCTATTGGGAGAGGAAATAAAAAAAAAAAAAAAAAACAGTGTATTGTTCATGTACTGGTTTTGTGATGTTAAAAGAGGTACAGCATCGTAAAAAACTAGTGTATCCTATGCAGTGGAGCAGCCTCTTTTATAAAAAAAAAAAAAAAAAAACAGTGTTGCGGTTTTTCCGCTTGGTTTGCCGAGTAGCTTTATCCTGCTGTTGTTGCGGGCGGCAACGGTGGTATAGGTATTATATATAGATCGGTTCTCAATCCTCGTCATTATCGTGCTAATACATTGTTCATTTGCGGAAATCAAAGCTCCACCGAGCCGGATCGACATTGGTATGATGATAAAGTCACGTGTATAGGTATTACACGTTGTATACGGGCTCTCAAGGTGATTCATTTTTTTTTTTCTTTTTTCATCAAATGGGGGAGATCTATGGTTTTTTTTTTTTTTTTTTTTTTTTTAAAAAAATTTGGGCGAATTTTTGTTTTATCTTTTCAGTCAAGGCTTACGTAAAGAGTACAGGTTGTACTTCACAACAAAATATAAGAGGTAGAGCGAACGAGGGCCGGCCACACAGATTATAATTATTGTAGAAGTGTAACTATACATACGTTAGTGCATTATACGTTTACGTATAACAGTGATACTAATAACAAAAAAAATTACACTTCGGTCGCAGCTTCTTCTCCATCACACGAGAGTATGGCTGCACACGTGGGATCAGAAGTGAGAGAGAGAGAGAGAGAGAGACAAAAAAATAGAGTTCAGTTACCATCAAGTACCCTCTTTGCTCCGTATACTCCACCTACTCTACATACTCGAGGAGGAGAAAAACACGTGTCTTATCAGGAGCCCCGGGGGAACGTGTATGTGCCGCGCGTCGGTGATCCTCAGCTCCGAATTATCCGATAGCCCCGCGGCACGAAGGGATTTTCTAGCTCAACCTATCGCTCGGCCCTCTTCCGGCAAGTCAGCGATAAAAACGAAAAAAAAAAAAAAACAACAAAAAATACACAGCCGATAGTCGCCGTGCACGTATGATTGCGTATATATACATGTGTATATAGATATAGCCTCGGTGTGGCGGTAAAAGCGATTTCGAAGGAGGAAAAAAAGAAAATAGTCGATAACCAGTATCTCCTTTACTCGTACAACTGTACATGAGTATAAATACGTGTGCACGATGGTGGGTGACGAACCAGAACGAGAACTTCAACTTTGGATCTTTGGAGTGCGCGCGTGCAGGCGTGTACTTATACTGGTACATAAGGATATTTTGATGCTCACGAATAAGATGAATAAGAATATTATACTTGACGAAAGGATACGGCCAAAAAGGATTGACTTATAATGTACGGCTCTGTGATGTATATACATATATTATTATTATTATACATGTAAAAGTGTGCCAA
Organism: Copidosoma floridanum; assembly: GCF_000648655.2. The sequence goes on along the minus strand of NW_019379522.1, from coordinate 2,146,487 downwards.
AAGAGTCGGAGAGTTTTGTCAGTAGCGTTTTGTCGGTCTGTAGAGGCGCTAATGGTATAGCCACTTTGGGACCCTCATTTACATTGAAAAGCCACCTCATGCAGAGAGAGAGAGAGAGAGAGAGAGAGAGAGAGGGGCACCTGTCAGCTGTCCTACACACGTATACCTGCGTGTCTGCCTATGTGCACAGCTAACACATTACATACACCTAATACCGACTGCTCTTTCCCGATTTTAGATCCTGATGCTGGTACAACTTGTGAGTCTATATACATCGTGCACTTTACTGCAGTGATTACAATAGTGTACGATTCCCCTCTCTCTTGCGCGCTATCTTGTAAAATTAAATTTTTATGTATACCGCGTAAATGGAAGACTCAACTGTCAGAGCGCTTATAAGTGCTGTTCGTTGTTCTTCATCCGAGCCACGAAATTTGGGGAGTATGCGCGTATATTATGTGTATGGTAGCAATCAGTTATACATCGCGGGGATAATAGACAAAAGGCAATCAAAGCCAAAGATAAATTATAATTTACACGTACGCCAAAGTGTGTTTATACGTACAGGTTTACGTAAAGGTATACAAAATACGCTGGCGAGCGAGAGGGAGAGAGGGGGTTTATTCACGCTTCTCTCGTTTACACGTGTATGTATATACTGGTGCTCTCGCGACACGGGATATCCTTGAAACCCTCTAACGGTCTCTCTTTTTTTTTTTTTTTTTTTTTTTTTCGCTCGGTATAGGTAAAGGTACTCCATAGGTACGTGTATACATCAGCGCCAAGAGAGCAAAGTCAGGAGGCCTCCACCTCCGTCGTCTCCTGTTCTTCTGTCCAGCTGATATGGGGTGTACGTGTGTGTCGGATATCTACTCTACTCCACTCGGTTACGGGAACTCGGGCTGGCGCTTTCCCACACGTATATACCATCATCCAAGAGGCGCCTCGTCCTCATGCGTGTGCACGACGTTTTTGCGCATCGATGACTTTTTTTTTGGACTTTACAGCTATAGCGTTTAACTATATCCACCCCACGAGTATACAGCTTTTTGGTACATTGTATCCATATCTTCGCGGTGTACCGAGAGAGCGAGCGTGCAAAAATTGACAATGGCTCTTTATACCCCCCCCCCCCCCGACGACGGCTCCTCAGTGTCCTCTCTCACCTCCACGCGCGAAGACGCTCACGAATTCGCGTTCTCTGCACGGTTGGCTTTATTTATTGCATCCCCTTTGGTACTTACGATGCCTGGGAATTTTCGACAAGTCACGGGGACTCCGGTGCTTTCAAAGAAATTAGCGCGCCCCATTATTTATGCACCAGCTCTCTTCTTCGTATCGTATCACGAACTCCAGTCCCACGGCAAGTGTGTATATTATGGTTTATCTATTATTATACGTGTATATGTATGTAGATGTGCCCCACAACAACGTGCAACAACTCGGGTAATAAATTATGAACGATCGTTTAGCCGAGCGCGGGCGAGATCGGTGATGGTGTCCCGTTGGTGATGTATGTAACATTTTGTAATTATGTATATTATACCCAAACGGGGCTGCACCGACAGCCGCACCTCTCGTTAAGCCTTGCGCAATGTGTCATGTGTGCGGTATATTGTACATGCACACACGTGGGATTTGCGCAATTGGTATGTATATTTAGTTATCATGCAAAATGAGGGACGCGCGCTCGATTGATTTCTCCCGGCTTGTAGTGATTTTTTACGTACGCGGCTTCGGGCTGTCACTATATGACGGATTGGCTAAATACACCACGTGTATTGTATATAATATATTATATACACACACGTGTGGCGATAGGCTATCGTTATATATTTGCCCTTTCGCCGCGAGTGTGCCCATGCCTATATGTACACCTGGCTATGATCATGAAAGTCACGCACGTCCATCAAAAACGGATTTATTGCTCTCTTGCGAGATGAATGAACGCACAATCGGGTGTGAGCGAAATGGGAAAAAAAGAGAAAAATCTTTTGTAAGCTGATTTGTTTTTGTTTTTTTTTCATTTCGTAGAAAAATTTCGACATCCGCGTTACGGAACAATAGTGGGGCGATGGAAATAGATGTATTTTTTTTTTTCTTTCCAATCATCCGTACTCTATTTCCCTCTTCCCGATACGTTTCGCAATTCGGTCAATTTGTTTGGGACCGGTTCAATTAAATTTGTTGCCATATATATACGTATCAATTCGTACGCGCCTGTTTTTTTTTTTTTATTAATTTCGATTCGTACACAAATCCAGCGATCGATCAACGCCGGGAGAGATAAAGCGCGTTTCATATAGATTCAACCAATCATCGACACCTTTCGGGATATTAATTTAGTACGTGCGAACAGCCACGTATACATGTGAATTGAAAAAGAGAAGAAAAAAAAGCCCATCCGAGATGAACCGATTGACTCTCTCCACGCGCGTCGCGAGTTTATAATACTTATCCGTCCATCATCTCCCACGCGCTCAATGACAAGTTTTTTACACGGAGACGATGACTCGGCCTCCATCTGTAGGTATACCCATACACGCCCCGGCATTTACATGGCCGGCAGCTGTGACTCGTGAGAGAAGAAGAAAGGCCAATTGAAAGCTGGCCCACCGAGTAACAGGCACGTTGTATATATACACATATTATACGCGCAGCTGTGACACGTTGAAAGTCGAAATACTCGATCGCATCGTTGTTTATGTAAAAAAAAAAAAGTCGAGGACATCGCGTCGAGCCTGTGTATGTGTATCCACGCTGACCCTCGTGGAGATGAACAATAAGAACGAAGAGGGCCGTGTATGCAGGTCGCCTTTGCATAGCGGTAAAAGTCTCTTCCTATTTTCTTTTTTTTTTTTTTTCAACGCTGCGGTCGTCGTATAACCAGTTGTATACCTACGACGTACACGTGGGTTATATGGTCCATACACACTCCTTTTCTCGTACCTCCCGTGTCGAATGTAATACTTATATACCCTATGATTCCAAAGTTGAATAACAAGAGTATTATGTTTCGCGGGCGCGCGCTTCGTTCGCAGCCGGCGGAGCTTGACCTCGGGGGGGGGGGGGGGGAATTTAGGTCTCGCCCGTCGGCCGTGTCTGCGTGTGCGAACTTAACAGGTATGCCGCGGTTTCAGCGATTGCCGTAAGTACCGGCTCCGGGTGTAATTGAATGGTCGGGGGGTGCCGATTTTCCGTACCAATATCGTTCGCCGGGCCGATCTTTGCGTGTACATTATATTATGTGGGGTGATTGCGAACTAACACGAGTGCGATGATCGACCGCTGCCCATTGGGGTCACGGCGTGCCCGGAGTTTTTAACGCCAGACATGCCCCAGAAGGTGTTCAACCCCCGAAAGTTTGCTCCATTTTTCTCATATTGATCATCTTGGACGCCCCCGGGTATATTATACAGTTACTATATTTGTTTCGTACAGAGCTCGCAAATACTTTTTTGGCGAGAGTGTAAGACAAATCTTGCGCAATGCAGTACACTAAGCGCAACTCGCCTTCTTTTTCTTTCTTTCTTTCTTCCACCACTGCTGCATGTATATACGTATACCTGCAGTATCGCGCTTTTTTTTCTCTCTCTCTCTCTCTCTCCTTCGTCTTTCTTCTCACTATACACACTTATAATGTATATACTCGCCGTGCCATATGAGCACTGCACTCGAGTGCCATTATGTAAATAAATTCGACTCGCGAGTCTCTCAACGTTACGGTAGTACAGGTGTATATATATATATATATACGTACAGTCGCTTGAATTAGTTATGCGCGCATGTCGAGGATAACACAGCAGCAGCAGCGACTTTCTCAAAACACTTATTGCAAACTCCCCGGCGTTGAGCGGAAAAAGGGCCAGTAACCATACAACTTTACGATGGTGGTAGTTATATAGAGGTCGGAGAGTCTGGTAACAGTGAAATGTATACCTACTCTTGAGGTGGCGAAAAAATGAGTAAAAGAGACATCAAGACTCTTCTCTCGTACGCTCCTGCACGTGGAAAAAAAAAAAAAAAAAAAAGAGTTGTGAAATGCTCTATACGGGTATACTGTTATGTACAGGTGTATATACATATATATTATGTGCACGTGCATTTATACGTAAGAGCCAATGTGTATACATACAATCGAGTACGGGACCGTGCAACAACCAAAGACTAATTAGCAAATCATATAAATCTACCTATTCATTCGCGTGCATGTATACGTGCGAACGAACCCAGGACTCGGAACCTCAATTTGCCATACACTGTTCCTTGTAGGTATATAAATTACTCGGGCGAAAATATAGTAAAAATCGCCGGAACGCAAAGTTGGCACACCACTAGGTAGGTAGGTATATATGTATATATAAAACGCGAAACTCGAGTGGATGGGAGAGATCGACGCTCGTATCGGAGATGAGATGGGAGTACGGAGTACGTGGATTTAGAATCGAGTATGTATTATGGTCTTGAAAAACCAACACCAACAGCATATTATGCACGAGAGCACCCGCTGGGAGTAGATTTCTCGGCGTCAGACAGCTTGGCTGCACTTGAATGCCCCATGATATGTGTTTTCTTCCTCGGCGTGTGAATAATTACGAGGATGACGAGCAGCTTGGACCTACTATATAAGGGTATACAGCGCGCGGAGTACGAAATTATCCGGTGTTATACACTTAAACGTGTAGGTTAAAATACGCAAAAGAAGCTTTTTACGGTCTCTCTTTTTTCCTCAGTATTCGGTCCTTCGCATAGGCCAGATCGACCCTTATGATTGCACGATGTGTCCAATTTGCCTGCATTGCCCCTCGTCGCGTCTCCCGACACAATGTGTATAATCATAACGTCACGCAACACACATCGGTAATGAGCATAATAACCATACGTCCGATGATTACTGATGGCGGAACAGAGCAGCACCTCGCGTAGAAAAGAGAGAGAGAAAGAACAGCCGTGGCGTTACATGTACACGAGTATATTATATATTATAATATATAAGGAGAGGGACCGACAACACATAATATATTGTATACTATCAGATGGGGCCCAATGGGTGATGATGCCCGTTTCAGCTATTGATACGCTGAGTGTATCAGTGGCATCGAGGACGGCGAAGGGGGTCTCCCGAGAGAAATTTCATTAAAATAATGGCCAAAGGATCGAAAAGGAGAAGCAGCGACATCTCTATCACCCCCCCCTCCTCCTCCTCCACGGTCGTGCATTGTTTGTAGCGTCAATATAATATGTTGTATGGGGCAATGTGTGTGTGTCTAACGAGCGTGGGATCAAACCGACCGGAATCATCGACAGCACGACGTATATTATGTACCCGATGCTCTTGCTTTCTCCTCCGTGCTACCGTAGCCCTCTTTTTTTTGTGTACGATGGACGTCCTGCGCTGTAGGACCCGTGTCACACCCTTGTACAGCTTGTAATCCCCTTCTGATGTATATACGTAAGTACCTCGTGTACATCTCGCTAATTTTCCGACTAGGTGTGCGCCTCCCCGCATAAATCGTTAGGTATAACGCTGTATACGCGTCGTCTCCATCCTGTATAGATGGAACTTGCGTGCACCTGTGTGAGCAAAAAATTATACCTGCAGGAAAGTGCCGAGGGGCCAAAAAATTTTTTGCTCCTCCACGGCGAAAGCGAAATAAGAGACAGAGAGAGAGATACACGCGTGAGTCTGTGGTCCCCTCGAATCCTCCTTGGAAGCCCGACAAGAAAAACGTGTAGTTGGTTGTACATGTATATAATATGTGGGAAGCGAAAAGGAACGCTATACTTGTATGTAATATATATATATATATAGCGGGAGCGCGCCAAAGGAGGGAGAGGGGAAAGGGTTCCTGGGAGCCCCCTAAAACCACTCGCTTAGAAACTGGTCTGACTGCTTGTACCCTATACATGTATATGCTTCTCCCTGCGTTGGCTAAAATCAACTTGGCAGGCTGTTCTCGCCGCCGACACAAGCTTCTTAAATTGCAAGGGTTCTCAAGCCTCTTTTCTCTTCTCCTTCGATCTTTCTGCGTGCCAAACGAAGCGTAAGCCTATACACATCTACCTGACTCTAGCTTCATACGCGATATGCCTCCTTTTTCTTTAATTTTTTTTTTTTCCTGATTTTGGGTTTTACTTTGCGAATCCGTTCGCTATGCGCGCGTTTTTTTCTGCAGCCGGCGCGAGCGAGTGAAATCTGAAATTTGCAAAAACTTCTGCGTCGGATATTAATACATCCCCAATGTGAAATCTATACCCCATATAATTGCTGTATCGGCTTCGTTACTGCATAGTACACGGATATCAAAGAACTCGCAGTACAGAAACTGCCGATCAAATGGCAAAAATTCATTAACAATCAATAATCAATGTGTACCGTTTTGTTGTATACACATAAATATACACACGCGCGGATGTTATTGCGTACATGAATATGGCGAAGCTGTAAATTTAACGGGAAAAATGCGATATGCCGTATAAATAACAATTACAGCTCGGCCGGGATTTTCTTTTCTTTTCAATCGAGAAGAAAGCGCGGTACTTTTACGCGTTTGATGGGCTATATCGGGAAGCTGTAAAATTTAAACAATCGTACGATACGTTCTTTCGGTGCGTACATTACACGTATACGTTTGTTGTTTCGACGGAGAGTCAAACGCAAGGAGAGAACAGAGAAATCGGATGAATCGGGATGACGAAAGCGACGGAGGTAAAGAAAAACGTAAAGGTAATATCGAACGGATGGGTTAGATGTAATAAAAATCGCGTTAGCTCTCGCAAAACCGAGGAGGAGGAGGAGGAGGAGGGCGGATTGATTCGGACGCGTTTCATCGCACGGCGGAGAGAAAGAAAGAGAAAGGCCACTCTCTGCGTCGTTCCGATCGCGATGCCGGGGGAGATGAAGGAGGAGCAGGTCATCGGGAGAGTGACTCTCGATTCTTGGGTGCCGTGTGTACGCGGTATAAATCGGCGCGGTCCAGTGACAGCTAGCGGCAACAATCGCATCCGATCCCGTTTCTTTCCCGAGAGCGAGCCTCGAACGAGACACTGTCACTCGACGCCTGCGGGATGTTACTTTCCTTCTTTTCAGCGGCGAATCGTTATGGGTTTCATCGTTATTGTGAGAGATTATGAATTTGCGGATTTACACATTTTTCAAGTAAAAAAAAACAACAACCAAGTTTAACGTTGTAAAACATTAGTTAAGGCATATCTGCACTTCTTTAAGAGTAACAAATCGTTCGATCTTGGTCTAATAATATAAAATACCATACTGATAAAATCATAATATGATACCACTAAGGCTGATTTTCACAATTTGAGCTGCGAATTCAGATTTTAGTTATAAGATGAAACTTTTGTCGCACGGAAGGTTTATACTTGATAAATAATCATTTTTACGATAACATTTCTTATTTTTCCATGCCCCTTTGGTTTTGTGATGCATAGTTTATATATTTGATTGCATTTTCATGGATTTAATGCCTCGGTGGAGACGACGGTACCAGCTCGATTGTTGATAAAACAGAAAAAAGGGTATAATTATTGTAAAACCAACTGTCCCGTAATTAAACGTTAGATTTTGAGAAAATTACAGTCTCGACGGTTATTAATGTATACCTCTGTACATAAAAAAACGTGGCCTCAAGTCTCGAGGCAGCTCCTCCTTCCAACAAAAAACTACACTTTTTCTCCATCGGACAAATTTCGCGACCACCGTATAATATTATATTCACCATTTGCCGCGTAAATCAACAAATGCATTTTAACCACGCCATTAACTTTAAACAGTAGAAAGTCCCGGCACGCGCTTACAAAAGCGACAGAAAAGCGAAGCGATAACAATTGCCGGCGCACTCTGTATATATATATATATTTACAAAGGTACAACGTCGGGGCCGATCGAGTAATATAGCGAGCTGATACACTCCCGGGCGCAACGCCGAGGGTACACGAATTCCGTCGATGTCGCGGATTCCACGGCACGTATACCTACACCGAGAGCTTCCCCTCTCCCGCGTATACATTCAACACGGTGCAGTGTAGGAAAGTTACGCCAAAAACGGCGCGCATAAGGTATATATAACACATACCTCCTGAACTTTCGCCTCGCTTGCAAATATATACTCAACTCTGGATTGCAATTTATTTCGACGCTCATTTGTTTTCACCGCGTTTTTTCTCGCATACCGCAAGCTGGGAGGGCTCGTCGATCGGCGAAAGGCAGCGCAAATTTTTGGGCAAAAACCACACTCCGTGCGATACAACAGCTAACAAACGACCAAGTAAGAGTATAACATAGACCTGCATCGGGAAAGTTTTAAAAGGAGGGAAAGAAAAGGAGACACGCGTGTGTCGCGTATACGTGATGAGTGCCGTTGCCTGTCCGTCATCGGTTTTCGTGCAAAAAAATGCGGAGCGAAAGAAAGAGGCCATCGGCTCTGAAAAGAAGCGAAGCTCTCGAAAAGACAAATCGAGAGCGAGGCGTGTCCTTCTTTGGCGCGCCGAAATTTACCTGTATCATACCTACCCACTTACCTCTCGTTTTTTTTTTCGGTATCGGTTACACATGCTTTTGGACGCACTTGTAACCCGTTGGCATATACGTGTAGGCACCCGGTACGAGGACGACTGCTGCAGCCTCGTTTCTCCCCCCCCCCACCCCAGTTACTTTTACTCTTTAATCGGGGCCACTTTGCTGCTTATACCGCTGTCGTTCCCAATTTTTCGGCAACAAGCGTCACCGGCACTGCACACGTACTTTCTCGGCGGGTGGCTCATTGTGTGACGTTTCAACTGTCAAAAGGTATAACGGGACGTCGGGGGATGCGCGGGGCTCGTCGTGGCGAGGGAATACACAATGAATAGACGTGCCTGCGGTGATGGTCCAAGTGATTAGCTAACCCGAGTCGATGAACGTCTCCCAGCTTGGGATCCATTAGTAATACCTGGCCGTCGTCAACTTGGCGCGTGTGTGTTTGTAGGTGTATAGCATAAAATATACAACGCGAGTGCGATTGTTTGGTCGTTAAGCCCGAGAGAGCATGAGAAAACGATTTCTCTCTCTCTCTCTTTGCTGTTGCTCGTACGATTTCCCTCTTCCCTCCCCCCGGCTGTCTACGAGTGTACAGAGGTATACGCGCGTATATAAAGACACCGAAGCTTTTTTGCCGAGATGCATCGGACGGACGAGGGAGAATCTTTCCGGGAAGTGGAGAGCGGTTAAATGGGCTTGCACCACCTGCACCCGGAGCTATAGTTTTTCCGTGATTTTCGCAAGAGAGAGAGAGAGAGGCGTCGTAAGGTGTACCGTTACCGCCCGCTCGCGTACATATATATATATACCAATTGTGCGCGCGGGTGGTTCACGGCACTCCGAATGGAAGCCGCTGTCGTAAAAGTTTCCCGCAGCGTGAGTTGAGCACGTGACTCAATGTTTATACATATATACATATATTTATGTCCACCGGACGGCTAATAACGTCCGCTTGCGTTTACGCGCACGCGGTGATGCTTATGTGTTAATTTACGCGCAGTGGCATTATTGTTACGTTGGCAAAAGTTTGGTTTGTTCTTTCTTATATACTTATGTCTTGTTTTGCGATTTTACCAACAACTCAATTGCTTGTTCATCCAACAATGGGAGAAAAAGATGTCTACCGCGTATAATCGACGCAAAGAGCGTATCTTGTCAAGGGTGTTGGGTGTGTACTCGCGTACGTAAACGTGACACAGCGTATATGGAGAAAACCAAGGGCAGAGATGTAGAGAGAGAGAGAGAGCAAAACTTTTTGCTACACACATTATACGGGAAGGCGGAGAGAGAGGAGAGGCCGCATCAGAGCCCGAGAGTAGCCCAAGGGCCTACACGAGTTACTCGCAACGTTTCATTGCACGTATAACCTATATATATACACGAGGCGGAAACTTTATCGCGCTCGTTCGTTTCGCTCTGGCGCGCAGGTGACAGAGCAGAGAGAGAGAGCCTCTCCACCTCCGCCCACAACTCGCGTGTACTTACCTACAACCAAGGAGGAAACGAGTAAGAAGAAGAAGAAGACAGTCCAGCCCCTGGCGATCGATAGCTCTTCCATCTCTCCCGCCGCACTTAATATCATCCCGCGTGATCGACCACACCCGCGATGGACGTGCATGTACCTACTTACCCGCACATGCCCTTCGAGAGCGAGAGAGCGCCCCGGGCGCGCGTGCCCCTCTTTTACCCTGCACACGCAACACCTCCTCCCTCATCCTCTTTTCTATATACATATTGCACGGCGCTATACACGAGTCTCTCGTGATTTTTCCGTACAACATCGCAAACAACCAACAAACCCCCTCCGCCGAGTTGTTTGATATTTTGTGTTTTACCCTCATCCCCTCCCCCCTTTAAACGGGGGAATATTATATACCGTCGAGCCGACGTCCCGGGCACTTGCAATTACGCGAGAGAGTGAGCCCTTTTATAACGGACACGTGTCTCACGGAGAAAAATAAAGATGCAGGTGATGGCCTGCAGCGAAGAAAAAGACACGTGTGTGTGCATAATTAGCCGGGTCGGGGGGGTCAAGCTGTCCGCGGAGCTTCGCTTTTCAATCTCGATCGTATTATAATGTATACAGTCCCGAGCGTGAGCACTGCCATTATCCATATATTATACGTCCGAGCTCGATGGGGCGCCTCGCCTGTCCTTGGAAAACTCATGCGCGCGGTTATTGTTACACGGGCACCTGTGTGGTTGTGTATATAATAATAACGTACTACGTTCTCACGCCATCACCTGCATCGTTATTATCGTTCTTACTTTTAGATGAACCAGATACATGGTGGTGTTTACCACGGGCCTTTTTTTTGTTGTTTTTTCCAGGTTTTGCGCTTGTTTTTGGCGATTTTCGAAAATTCCTCGCCAGGGTCGGGGTTCTTTTTTTTTTTTTTTTTTTTTTCCGAGAAGAGAGAAAACAAAGGAGCGTAATTACCCGACGACTCCAAGATCGGAGCGGAGAGAGAAAAGCCAAGAATTGAGATGTTGGATTGGAAAAGTTTGCGCGGTAGTGTATAGGTGCACGGAAAGCCTCGCCATTTTCGCGATACCATCTAAATTGATAAAGAGAGCGCCGTATAGGTGTACGAGTTTTACAAGTGTATACATACGGCTTCCTCAAAGGGACTCGAGAGTATATTATACAGTTTCACAAGCATCGACAGATGCATAGCACGGAACAAACGAAGAATGATGATGATGGCAAATAATAATAATAACAGAAGATGGATGCTGCGCGAGGAAAAAGAAAAGACAAAACTTTAAAGTGAAATCCGCGACACGTACATAGTGGTATATCGGTACATATAAATATATATATTGTACGTACACGGGCAACAATGACCGAAGAAGCGACTCTCGGTAGAGGAAAATTGACTTTCCAATCCAAGGCTCTCTCGCTCTCTCGTTTGCCACCATCGATCTCGAGTGGTTTTTTTTTTTTTTTTTTCAATCCCCGACTCTCCATCGAAATACAAACGGTATGTACACACGCGACGCCCAATTAGCCACTAATTTTCCCCGAGTCTCGTTATAAGATGAGGTGGGCGAGCCCGGGGGGGGGGAATCGTGGGGGATTTTTCTCGGCGGTATATACCCGCGACAGATCTCTCTTTCTGGCGCGCCTCGCGTGTGACCTTGTCGAGAGGGGGGGAAAAAAGTGATCATCACCTCACGCCGCAGAGGCTGCTGAGTCGAGAAACTCCGGCTCGGGAGAGATGAAATCGAGCACACCTCGCTCGCGATTACCAAAGGTCTGCTCTTTTTTTTCGTCTTTCCTGCTGCATTTTATATATATAGTCTCGTTTATGCAGCCGGATGCGCTGGTCGTGCAAAATATATACGCGAGGGAGGGGAAGGTAAGAAAATTTCATCTCCATGCTGGCTGGGTTCTCGAGGTATGCGTATTTTCTTTCAAGTACTGCAACGTAGATGTATGTAAAAAAATAAGAAAATTCAGTCGACGAGGCCTTTTTTTATCGAACGGTGTACAGGTATTGTCCTACGATTGGTGAAAAAAACTTGGAATCTTTTATCGAGTACAACTAATCTTGCGTAATGACGCGTGCGAGAAACAAACGTGGCTTATCACGGCAAACGCGCGCGAAAGCTTGCATCTCTCTCCCCCCGATACAAAGGTATATAAGCAGGTTGTTGTATATGTATACCATATGTGGTGCAATCCTATCTCTGCTTTCATCTGTTTGCAGTTTAGATTGCAAAGGAAATTTTTAGATCGGCCCCATTAGCGTTTGGTTGTACATAGGATGGAAAGGGGTAAAAAAAGGCGCTGTTGCACGAGAAGTGTAAAAAAAAAAAACACTTGATACAGAAACCAAGTGACGTAACGATGTAACGACAAAGTCGAGAGTGATGTATTCGCACATCGATCGCCGGTCACAATTATTTTTTTTTTCCATCCGTCAATTTTTGGCACACATCCGTTAAACACCTACAGGATGCAGCAGCGAAAAATAAGAAATCGAGAGAGAAACACCCACTGCAGCGTGTATACACCGCGTCACGTTCGCGGGGCAGCTCTCTTGCAAAATAAAAATAACATACATGTACATTTGTTGCTCCGCCAGCCGAAGAAATATAATCGCGACGTACTCGCGATGTGCCGGGCGGCTCGTTCTCTGCCGAGCAAAAACACGTATACTTGGTGCCAGAAAAAAAAAAGTCCGCCCGTGTCGATTTCCCGACCTGCGCCCAAAACGCCGCCGCGGCCAGTCATGATATATACACTACACACGTAGAGGAAGAGATTCATGGCGGCCTCCTCCGTCTAGTTTCACACGCTTTTCTTCGATTCGCGTATCCATCTCTCCCTTTTCTTTGGCTATGCAGCCGATACTCCCTCACCCCAATGTATAGTTGACCGCGCTCTATTGCACCGGGCGCCGCGGATCCCTATTTTTTTCCCCTCCCATTGCATTTTACACTGCAACTCGCCGACACGCGGATTTGCTCTCTTGTAGGATACATACATATATATATATATGTCTGTACAATGTCACGTGTACCTATATACAAGTATTACATGTCCATGGGAGCATGCCCACTCGGGGGGGGGGGGGGAGAAAATCCCATTAAACCTCTCGCAATATTTTCCGCGCTCTCTCCAGTCGAGCTCTATCCTACTTACTTTATGTACGTATATGTGGATACACAACACAACACCTATAGCCTCGGCCACCAAACATATTACAAGATCGACGGCAGAGTATGCTATATTTATGGTATGGATTATATGTACAGACACGCTCGCACCTATGTAGGTGATATCGAATTATAACCAAGAGAGAAAATATATATACGGCGACGACGAGCGCGACGACGCGAACTGAGCGCGAGGAAAAGGTATAATTGCAAGCACATCTTATACGTTGCCGGGGGGACACTTTCCCATGCAACCAACTCCACTCGGCGCACCAGAGTCCATAAGTTATCTATTTACACTTTGGCTCGAGTGTCCAAGGAAGGAGGTGTACACGTACGCTGGGTACAGAAAAGAAAATATATATATATATATATATATATATATATATATATATATATATATACACATTTATAGAGTCCAAAGCCAACAATTAACGTATACGTAACCAAGTTCGCAAGTTTGGAAGAATCGAGCATCATCGAGGGCAGTGGTACATAGATAATACACAAGAGCAATGCCAGGCCCCTCGCGGGTGGAGGGTGTATTGTATACACCCAAGGGTGGGGGGGGGAGGAGGAAGTGATAAAGAAGAAGGATACGCGAGAGAGACTAGCTCGCATGTATACGTATATGTGCCCGCGAGCTAGCTGCGGCGTATGGGTTGCGTTCCAGAGGCGACGCGGACCACCCAGGGATCGGGGCTTTGCAGCAGGGAGCACCTGCGTAACAGAAGAGAGAGAGAGACCACTGGCTGGCTGGGTGTGTATCGCGAGGGGAGATCGCGCTTCTCGATGCATTATACGAGTGTGCGCATCTTATATATATATATACATATATGACTCGGACGAGCAGCGTCTGTGTACAGCGCGAAAACTCGCGGTCTCATCTCAATGCCTCCGGGACGATGAGGTGATGGATGACGGGAGAGTTGCACACAGGAAAAGGATGGGTGCACGGCATATATCGGCCCGTTTCCGTGTTCTCCCCCCCCCGTACTTTTATAATACTATCCATCTCTACTTCTCATCCTTTTCCTCCACATTCCGAGAAAAGCTCGGCTCTATACATACGGGGATGCGATTGTTGCCTCCTCGCACCTATTCGTATACAATAAATATATATATTTATATTCCCCTCGACTGTTGCTCCGTTTTCTCGGCTCTCTGCTTGCGTTTCCCTATTACATGTATATACCCCTACACCGCCTATGTGCAGACTTTCCTCATCAATCACTTTGATGACTTACTGAGGGGCCGCGTGTGTATAGGAGTTTCTGCATATCTGGTTGGGGGATCGCGAAAACTCTTTTCCCTTTGTCCATCGCTTGACGTTATTGTATACATGCATATGAGTATACGGACGTGTATATTTGCCAATTTAAGAGACAAAGGGAGTAACGTGAGAGCGCGGGTACTCTATGGGCACACGCCTATATTTATATACACCAATATCATCTCTCATCTCGTTAGCGGTTTACGTAACTCGATTCTCGAGCTTTAATATTGGTGTATTTACGTACGCACATCCATCATTCGGATATTGGTAATTTTTATGCGCGTTATTGCAGCTCGTTGTTGAAAATATATAATAAATCCATGGATATTGCACGGTTTAAATGTGACTACGTTCTTATAATATATATGCAGTGTGGAATTATTGCGTTGGAAACTTTCAGAGCAAGCCGTTGACTCGAGGAATGGAGCACAGGTGTCGTAGGACTTGACGGCTCGCGCGACGTTTAGGATTTTCTTTTTAGGGCTGCTAAAATGGTTGGGAGACTCACCTGTACCACGGAGGGATAAAAAAAAAAATAGATGGACGCGCAACGCGTCACCGGGTGTCTTACGAGCTGTACACAAAAAAACTCAACGTCAAAGCACCTATATATATACATACGCCTCTCGGTGGAAGATGTATATATATTCGCGCATGCTGTATCTGTTTTTCTCCTCCCCTTGTGGAGTAGTAGTATTCCCCCCACAGAAGTCTCCGAGTAAATCCAACGCGACTCGTATACGAGCAGTCGGTCGATAAATCGGTTACCCATTCGAGGCTTCGGTAACATTGTACGTTAGGGCTTTCCCAAAAGTTTTCCTCGAATGGACCGGTGATGAGGGTCCAGTTGGAATTACGGGGCGATTCATGGTACACCCAAAGGTGAAAAAAAAAAATGGATGAAAAAAAAGGAAAAGACGAAATATCTGTACACGTGGGATGTCAGTTCGAATAACCCTTCCTCGGCGTTGCGGTGTCTTATGGTATAGGTGCATAAAAAATAAGCAAATAATTGGCCAAACATAGGGTATATATATGTGTATGTATATATATATGTGTGTATNAAGGACCATCCCGCCGACGAGATGTGGATGTACGACAAGGGCTACAATCTTTTTCAAGTGAGTATTATCATAATTATGATGTATGTTGTATTTTTGTACATCATATTACCGCCGATTTTCCCATTGAGCCTATATATATCAGTCTCGTCACTTTTTTCTTAAAGCAGGTATACAATAAATATACGTACACAATGTACCAATACATTTGCGTGTAAAATAAAAAGAGGGGGGGAGGGGAAACAGAAGAAGTTTCGGAAGCCTTTCGCTTTTCCCAATGCAGCGATGGTCATTTTTTTATTCCCACCTCGTGCATTGTACACAGGGATACACATGCCCTGCGCCGAATGTTATATACGTACCAAAATACTCGTACGTCTATATAGAAGGGGGGGGGGGGTTAAGGAGATCGCAGGCTGCATATGCATATACGGAGCAGCAGCAGCGCGTGATTTCACTTTCTATCGTGAGAAAGGTGAGAAATTTCGCTATCTGGTATCCGGTTGAGCGAATCGATCCGCCATCCAACACGTGCATAACATAGGTATATACATGTATATATATCCCACGTGCAAGGCGAAGGAGCATGGAAGAAGGTGCACACGACGGGAGAGGAAAAAAGACTACCACGAGGAGGAGGAGGACGACAGTATACAGTAGAGCCGAGCAAGCGAAGGAGAAACTAGATTCTATACGACCATACGACGTAATACTACACACACGGGCACACGCGTATATATATGATCAGCTGCGGCAGTGGTGTGCGCATGGGGACACACGGGAGGGAGATAGTCTCTCGGGCGTTTCCGAGAAATCTGGACGGCCTTACATCCTCGGCTCCTCTCCGTGAACGCCCCCGACGACGAAGAAGTAGCCGGAGACCGCCAAATCGGGAAGAGACGAGAAAAAGGCCGCTCTCACGATACAAATGGAAGGGCGATTCCACGGGGCGAGGAGGGACAGCTCCACCCCATCAACCCCCCTCCTGTGTATATATACAGATATCAAAGTGCTTTTATACATATGGGCACTCGGTTGGTTGGAAAACAACAAATGTGTATATATAGGGTGTAGACGCATAAAGTATAGTAAGCACATAAAATAGTCGGGAACTGCAAATCCAATCACGAGGGAGACGAATATATTGTATATATACTTCGACCCGGATGACGTAGCGTTTGAATGGAAACGCGTCGGGGTATACACACAACGTACCGCTGGCTCGAGAAACGGAAAAGCCGCGGCAAATTAGTTGGCGTGCCAAATCGTTGCTGGGAAACATACATAAGAAGAAGCAAAGAAGAAAGAACCAACGACGCGAAACTCAAGATGGGGGGGGGAGGGTGAAAAAAGTTCGGCGGGTAAGACGGCTAATAACAATGCCGGTCGGTGATGATCCCCTTTGGACGGGGGCCAGGGGGGGGGAGACTTCTCGGAGTTGAAGTTCGAAATGAGAAGACGAAGGGATATATTATATACTATGTACGGGCTACGGGGAGGAAAGAAGATTCTTCTTCTTTTTCCCCCGACCGTTCCATAGTTGCCGTAGGTTTCCAAGGGTATCCAGTATATAGTGTGGATCTGGCGCCTGACAGACTGCGCTGCTCACGAGGGGAGTAAATCAATTAGCCGGCGTATAGCTGTAGGCACGAGAGGAGGTGATGATGGAATATAAAACTCCGTGACCCTTACCTATATACTTGTTTCGGGAGGTGGGTTGGTAGAGGGAGGGGAGGAAAAATATGTTACCCGCGAAATGAGAGGGAAGTGTGTATACTTAATGAGGGTGACCGAGACGAGACGATTTATATAGGTACAACATACATACCACCACCACCGTACTTTGCTTTGTGCATCATACCCCCTGTACCGTGCAGCCGCGGTGTATAAAGAATATAGCTCCATTATCGCGGTCGTTCGTTTTTATTGCCTGGTATAAATATATGAGGATGTATATAATATATAGTTACGCGGCGGCGCCGTAAAATCAACCTCCTCTGAACTGTGAGTTATACTTGTGTAAGTAGTAAAACTATTGGCGATGAAAGGCGAATTAGAACTTTTTTTTTTTTTTTTCTTCCTATCTTTATTTATCCTCTACTTCCGTTAGAGACGGTATACCTACTTGTTGGTGTATATATTATCCGCTAACGAAAGTGTAACGACTGTTTATAGGTCCCGGAAAGCTTTTTTTTTATTTTTTTTTTTCCTACACCAGAACGTTGAACTGGCTTTCAAAATCATTGTAAGTACGATGCAAGCGATGATTTTCATGCGATGCATTTCAAGTACAAACTTTTGCCACGTTTTTACTTTTTATATGGGGATATTTATTTTCTTTAAATGATAATAATTGATGAATATGTTTTTGCAAACTTTGATCCCTTTATATTGATCAATATTTCCCTTACCATACGAGCACTATTGTAATTATACACAATGACATCTCGGCGATGTCGATTCGACGAGCCGGCCTGCACCAATATACCCCTTACACCTATAGATAATATATATGTGTATAGAGAATGAAAATGAAACTAACGAAAGCGAACGTGTGTTTGTATCGTTGCAGAGATCGCGATGGCACCTCCCGATCGACTGAGGTAGTACACAATAGAACAGAAGAGGAAGAGGAGGAGGAGGAGGAGGAGTAGTAGTGCGCGCCGTCGTCGAAGGAGAATGTCCTCGATAATAATGGACGACGCGGGATCAGCCGGAGGCGGGCCCTCTCGGTGTCTCCTGCTGCTGCAGAGGTCCTTGGCGATACAGCTTACGAGAGGACCGCCCCAGATTCTCAACGGCGGCAACAAAAGCAGCGGCAACGCCGGCAATAACTCGACCCAACACGATCCTTGCAAGGACCATCCCGCCGACGAGATGTGGATGTACGACAAGGGCTACAATCTTTTTCAAGTGAGTATTATCATAATTATGATGTATGTTGTATTTTTGTACATCATATTACCGCCGATTTTCCCATTGAGCCTATCGTTGGAAAAAAAAAAAGGATATACCTATACTTCACGCGAGATCCTACATATATTATGTACTACAATTTCTCCGAATGCGCTGTATTGCTCTCGGTTATTTTTTTTCCTTTGCTATACATGCGTTCGAGTAAACCAACCAGTAATCGTATCGCGTGTGGCAGTGGTCAGCAGACGTAATAAAATAGCCATCGAAAAACACGCGCAACTGCTCCTGAGGGAGATGGATCCAAGAGGCCCCGGACGGCACATATATATATATACGAAGATGCAGCTACGGAGACCCGTTAAACCAGCTCCTTAGCTTTGATTAGCCACACCGTTACACCAGAGACTCGCGCCCGATGGGCTGCTGTATACCCACATCGGCGCCCACACGCACCAACACACTCGAGCTCAATAAATTACGCGTGCGCCTGGTTAATATATATTTATGTATGTACATACGTATCCTGCAAGCATACATATATACATTTACATCGAGTGCGGAAACTCGTTTGCCTATACCTACGGTGTAAGTACTGCTTGCCGATTATTCCTCTCACGCGCGCGCTGCGTCGCTTCCACTCGATCGGTAATACCAGAAGTCCTTTCTACGTGTGTGTTATATGACATTGCGAGCTGCGGAGCTTGACCTTTACTTTTTTGTATACAAGCCCAAGTTCGCACCCTCCGCGCGTCCTTTGAGCTCAAAAGCGTTTTGGTGTATACGCCACGCCGATAGGTCCAAAAGTATTGACAGAGTGCCCGTATAAGGTTGGGCGACAAGTTTAATGGCCTGCTTTTCCGGTGCCCAGTGTAGACTCGAGTCCCCCCCCCCCCACGTGATTGTCACTCTACGTGCGGGTTGTACGTAAGTGCGCGCCTAAGTGTACCTGCGCGGAAGAAAACAGAGAAAGATCAAACGAGCCAAGACTGACGGCTGTACTCTTGTTAATGTCACGTAGCGTGTCAAATAAAGGGAGCAAACGAAACCAAGATATATATATTATATCTCGGGTGTATAAATACATCGCGCGCGTGTACGACATTTTTCGCGCTTATTTTCAGTTTGTACGTGCTTTATTTCTCGAGAGCCTTTGAAAGAAAAAAAAAAAAAAAAAAAAGGAGTAAATTCCATACGGAAAGCTATTTTGGGGGATGAGTGACGATGTATACATGTACAATGATACACGTGTACCAAGTCTTTATTACGATTTTTCTTTTCTCTTTTTTTACGAGCTTTCAAGTGCACGGCTGCTCATACGTATATATACATAAGCCAGAGGATGGAATATAAAACTGGAACGTGCGGCTCTCGGCTCGAGGGTGTACTCGAGTGGTCCAAGGAGCGACGCCGGCCACCAAAGCTTGGTCAGCCAATAAACGAGATCAGCTCGTATCGAGTGTACCTATATATATATGATTCAATGGGTAGTTTTTCACCGACACCTTACGCGCTTTGCGCTCAATTTTCCGAAATTGCATTTGTACGATTTTACGCTCTCGTTCGATATTTTTTTCGCATAGCTCCGATACTCTATAATATTATGTAGCAATTCACGTCGCCAATATCTCGACTCAGCAGCCCATTTCGTTCTAGTTCTCAAGTGTCCCAACCGGCCTAGATACAACGTCCTCCAACGTAAGTTACCAGAAGCAACATTGATACAGAAAAAAAAAAAAAAAAAAAAAAATTCTAAATTTATCGAGTGCTTTTCGAGTGCACCTCTTCTTCTCGCGGCTATGCCGTTTCGCGCTGAATCGTTGAATATTCAACAAAAGGCTCTTTCAAGCGGACCGACCTGTACCTCCCTTTTTTGGGTGCACGCTCGCCGTCTCATATAACCGAGGAGGTTATATCCCCCAGTCACTGTACTGCCAAAAATTCCACGAGAGGGGTCCGACCTTTCACGTCGGCCTCGATTCATTTATACATCCAACAGCGTAAAGTTGGATATTACGTCACGTATTTCGTACATATAAGTGCTTCTTTTTTTTTTTTTTTTATAACTAAAGCTATAGTCGGTACATTACAATGTGTACCATTTATTGAAATGAAAACTGTATCGGCCGATTCTCTACCCGATCCTGGTAACAAGACAATTAGCCAAACAGTTAGTTAATTAACGTGTATATTATATACACCATACTATACCTCTGCAGCATGTACATACATATACCGGCCGGGCATTGTGCACATAGCGTGCGATTGTAACGGTAGTGAAAAAGGCGGTACTCCACGAGATATTTGTAAATTAATATCGAGTGTGTTTTACTTTCGATGCAATTTGTTACGTGTACTGTTAACGATTGGATTATCTGTCTTTGCGATCTCACGTTTATGGCGCGTTATCGGTGCAGATATCGATTACACATACATGTGTATACTATTCAACAAAAAGTTTTAATACAAAACAAACCGATGTATTGTGATGTAGGTACGACGCTCCGTTGATTCACGGGAAACGACGGCTTTTAATAAAACGTATAACGTGGATGGATCACGTAATTGTTAAGAGTGACGGCTTTTGCTGTCAATTATTGAGTATTAAAGAATGTAAATTTTATTATTTAAATCTTAGAAATGAAGAAACGATGGAAAGAAAAGGAAAAAAGTATAATATAATACGCGCGGAGTGCTCGAAAAGAGAGTTGGCAATAAGCAGTAGAGAACGGCTACTATGAATCAGTTCTCTCGTCTTCGCTCTTCCCCCGCATCATCGGCTATAACAATCAGATACGTATATATAGACACGGACGCATTCTTCTCCCCCGGTCTAATCGATAGAGCGTTAACGAGAAAGGCCTTATCTCGCGTAGTCCTCGCGAGGGGCTCAGCCCAACTCGCACGGCATTAAATCTCGGCTTGTCTCTGGATTCCTCCTGCTCCAGTGTACACTTGGAAAATTCCGTTTCTTTCCCCCCCCCCTTACGTTTACCCGCTTTCTTATGATCAACAGCCCATCAGACCCCGTAAAATCGGACGATATAAGTCACCATCGACCGATGGACAAATTAAGTACGAATCGATTGCGTTATCCGGCAATCTGGTGTAATGGACTGCGTTCGGTAGCTTATTAATTGACCCCAGTCCGTACACCCTTACTCCTTAAGGCATATAGCAGTGAGGCAGGCAAGCAAGTATATACATGAGTAGCCCGCAGACGAGCAACAACAGACGCGGACCGGGGACAAAAAAGAAGCAATAAAGGCGCGAACGAGGCATCATTAAGCCAACGATAAGGAAATGAGCTTTGCCGTGAGTAGGTGTATGTATGCTAAACCACCGTCGGTGAGATTGAGGTTGGGTATATACCTGTTACTTGTACACAGCAGGTGCAGGTAAAGTAAGTATACGCGAGATAAGCGCATGCAATGGGCATCCGTGAGAAAACATCGCCATGTCACTCGTATCCCCCCTCCCCACCCTCCCCTTGTAGATGTAAGTATACATGGTAAGGTACTTATTTGTGCGCGTGTCTTTGTGCCGCGCCAAAAGTTACATACACTATGGGGTAGAGGAAAGACGCACACAGACGCTGTATGAGGAGATGGTACAGGAATGGGGCACGGGTAGGTATAATATACGACGTGGACTCGAGACAGGAGGCTAATCTTTGGGCGAAGGGAACAAACGCACGTAGAGGTTCACGTTGTATGCATATATACGTACACGCTGTATACTCGCTCGACTGCTTCTCGAGCATCAGCTCATTATGCGAAAAAAGGGTCCGGAGGCGCGCCATCGCTTAATTAGCAAGGACGGTATGTAGCTATCTGGAGTGTGTGTACATGGGAGAGAGAGAGGGGGGGGGGGGGGAGGAATCGGGCGCTGACACTATCATTTTTCACCTTAACGCGGCCGATGCTGCGCGCACGGGAATCCATATCGCGAGCAAATATCATTAGTGCATGGAGCGAGAGAAGAGCTGCCTCGAGGAAACTGCGTATCTCTTTGGCGACGAGCAACGGGTTTGATTGGAAATTCTTTTTTCCTTTCCATTGGACGATCCGACGTTTATGAGCTTGCGGGGGTACACGTCGTCAGGCTAGTTCGCATTTAATGGAGTACGCGATAAACACGCGTGGGCTGGTGTGTCATTATAATGGGTTATATTTTTTGCCCTCGATGCTTATATTCGAATAATCTTCAAGCAAACATATTTATGCTTTTCAGCGATAAATGTATAGTTGACAGCTCCTACAAAAATCGAGACTTGGTGGCTTTTAAAGTATTTTTGTCATCATCCAAATTGATTGTTACGAGCTTGGGAAGACAAAAGGGACAGCCCATCGAACCGTAGTGCTCGTAACAATCGAATAAAGTCCCATTCTCATTGCAAGGACGCAAGACTAGAATTCGCGCAGAGCAAACAAAAGCAAAAAAAAAAAAAAAAACAAGTATCGGTCTGTCGATGTAAGGTCGATTGTCTCGTTGGCGTGTACGTAGCGATCGATTTGAAGGGGGGGGGGGGCCTCTCGACGTGAAAGGTAAGTACTTACGTATATATGTACACGGGAAAAGGCCTCGACGGTCGCCAGTGGCCGAAAGGTGACCGTCGTCCTTGACAAGCAAAGAAAATGAGACCCACGCAAAGATGCTTAAAATCGAGAGTTCACAACGAGGGAGCGAAATTTTTTTTTTTTCTTCTTCTTCATTTCCGATTTCTTTGCGCACAAAGGGACACTCGTGGGGATTTATCGCTTCAGAGAAAGCTTCGTCGTTACGCAATCGACACATTATTGTACAGTGACATAAAAGTCGGAAGCTTCGTGCACAAGCACATCTATCATCATAGCAGAGACACGAGAAATGGAAACTAATGGGAGTACGTAGCATGTATATATACAGAATTAGCTCGGGTAGCAAACAATATCGAAAACCGCACAGGAGAAGAAATCTATGCCTATACGTGCATATATGTACGTCGGACGAATAAATCAAAAAACAGAAATCGGCATTGTACAGAGTTGTTTTCTCTCGCGGCACAGCACCAGCGGGTAAAAATATACATAGAGAGAGAGAGAGATAGGCTCGAGCCATCGGCAGATTATGGTAGCCTGTCCGTATTATGCACATGCCTCGCGAACAGAGACATTATTCTGGTAAGTACCTATCGTATATACTTGGTATATACATCGGTTAACAGTGGCGCGGGCACGCGACTTTCCTTTCGGGCTGTTGTACGTACACGCGTCTCTCTCTCTCCCGAGATGCAGATTTCCGCTGCCACCCACAAGCTCACTCGAAGCGATCGGCCTCCCAGTTTCTTGCACTTTCACTCGGGCGCATGTAGGTACGCAACATAGTATCTCTCTCTCTCTCTCTCGGCTGGTCCACACACGTTTGCGTACATGCGCTTCTCGCCGATGATACCTGTACGTGTACGAATAAACGTTCCGGCTGCTCGGTCGCGACAGCTTCACGTGGGCAAGGGAGAGCAGCTTGAACGGACGAGAGAGAGAGAGAGGGGGACACGCCTTCCGCACCGTTTGATAAGAAAGTGCCTACCATATCATACATGTGTGTACCTATATACCAATCGTTTCGATCGCTATAGCTCGACTTGCCGATACACATCTCTCCCGATAGCGATCGAGTCTCTGGAAACTGTACACGTATATATTTACAGACGCAGTCGATGAATTTGCTTTTCGCACGATCCTCGACATCCATATATTATATACACAAACCTACGCGTCTGTCGTACTTACACTGTAAATGTAACAGGACAACACTATTAGTGTCTTATATACGTGGTGTGTGCGACGTACGCAATAGTCAAGCTGATGTTTCGGCATTCCCGAGTATACATGATGAGGTAGAGCGTGAATACATGCTGTACAAGGAGAGGGACCTTGCACCGCGCACTTCTAATCTTCTCTCGCCCGATGCATGTATCGCGCGCGAGAAAGAGACATCGGACATCGCCAAAGGACCATGACCATTTGCAAGATAGTTCGCGTGTGCGCGCCGTACATGTATGTATAGACAACACACTTGCATTTAGAGTGTAGCGACTAAAGCAGTCGTGGCTCGTTGAAACAAGAGAGCGACGATTTTTCGGCCGCGGGGACGCCTATCAATTACCGGAACGAGGCCCGCGGCTCGGGCGCGCAATTAACGTCACGCGCTGACATGACGTCTGTTGTGTACCGTGTACAGGTCCGAGGAAGAAGCAGTGCCGCTTGAATTAGCATATAAATTATGTTATCGTGATTTATGAGAGGAGACGGGGTAGGCTTGGGCCGCCGGATCGGAAAAGCGGTGGCACTCGTATTATTATTATTATGTTATACGGAGACGACGGGGATAAGTCCCCTCAATGGAGACGCGTTGCTCTGCTCTCGTATGGACCGAGCCATTCATCCTGGCCTGTCCTTGCGCTTCTCGAGACGCAAAACAATTTTCTGAGGCGTACACCCCTTTTGTCTCTTGTTGCATTCTCTCGCCAAGATGTATGTGTACACCCAAGTGCCATGCGTTATTAAGCTTTTGCCGTAGGAGCCATCGGCGTGTTGGACGATCGATGGCCACTTTGGTCCCTTCCACTTGTCGGTTGTCGCGGCCTTTCGTGTATATAGAAAAAAAGGAAAAAAAAGCCGACCGGATGCTATGCACCGACTGCGTAGGTATTAGGGGTAAATGACCCAATTACCGCGCAGGCACCAACTACTGCGCACTCGACGGTAACTGAAAATAAGAAAAACAGACTGAAAAATTTGAGTGCTTGGATATTGTAACACGTACGGACATTAATAACGTTCAATCCAGAATCATACTTTACATCATGACATTTATAATTGTTTAACTGAGTGATTCTAAACGAATCTAACCTACAAAACTTTGTAGTCGTGCGTAGTGATTGGTGCGCAGCAATTGGGTCTAGGGCTTCAGCATGAAAACCTTATGGGAGATACCCGCGCAGTAATTGGGGGCGCAGCGACTGGTGCTAATTGTATAACCGTGCGCAGTAATACCAGCAAGTGATATCAGCACTAAAACAATTATTTAAAAAAAAAAAAAAAAGTTACTTAACAGAAAAATGTTTGTCGTTTTAATCGCACAAGATGCTGCAGATAAAGATGAAGTAAAACTGGTTCAATTTACATCGAAAAACATTGAGAAATGAGAAATTAAGTACAATCAAAAATTTCAGTGCGCAGTAATTGGGTCATTTACCCCTATATATGTACATCGGGGCTGCTGAGCTCCGACTTTTTACGACGCTAACGCAAATCTCTTTCCGCGCGAAAGATATACACTGGTCCATAAATTACGGATTCAATCTCGGCTTGGAGTCATACGTGCGGTGGGCCTCCGAGCTCGCTGTGGAAGTATAATTTCTCTCGGACGCGTTGGGAGCTTTTCGCGTAGTTGGATATGTATGTATTAGAAGGTTGGCGCGATGGCTGTTTGGAAGTGCGCGGATTAGAGATTTGTGTCAAATGTGAGGTGTATGAATATCTTGTGTGTAGGTATATAAAATTCGCTGTCTGGAGAGATAAAGGGGTTTCACGTTGCTGGTGATTGTTTTCATGTCGGTTAAATTTACTGCTATACATTTTAAACCATTGAATCGTGTGGTATAGTAAAATGTAACTATTGAACTACGTAAGTACCACTCTTTCTGGGGTTATAGAATATTGGGTGAAAAAAAGTATACATTTGTACGTTGTATCTGTGGTGGGACTTTTTCCTCCAACAAAATCACAAAACGACACTTTTGTGCAGTAGTTGTGTCTAAATAAACAGAATTTCTATAAATTTGAGAGAGTTTCAATAAAATTTGGCATCGCGCCAACGTAAGTAAACATTCGAGAAAAACTGCCAAACAAATATGTTTTTCAACCCACCAGTTCGGAATCAAGCATACGAACCACCACGTATACATTCTCCACTCGCCTCGCGTATAGACAGTAGCACAGAAGAAAAAAATAGGAATAAGCGTGGGACGTCGACGCTCGTTGCATAACTCCCCCGTGCCATCCACGGGGCGATCTATACGCGCGCGCACCCGAGCAAGTTCATTGCCACCAACCACGGCTCCCATATGTATCTACGACTGTGTCACTCGAGCTGCCTTTGCCTGATGAAAATCATTGCTCTTACGGAGACGCGAATCGGCGTCGCAGTACACGTACCCCCTTTTTTTTCTCACCAACGGTATAAATGTATCCAACGGTGGCCTGCGGTATCCCGGAAAGATTTTTTTCTCAAAGTGCAGTTCGCGAAACTCGATACACGCGCCGAGAGTGTGAAACCGATTCTTCCGGTTGCCCGCGAGATTACGTTTTCACAGCGGAGTGCCCCCCGTCAACTAATATTGTACCTATACGGCACCCCGACTCGGTCCTGTTATTTTGTCATTCGATACAACCATCGCACCTCATCGTAGATCGAGTGCAGGTTGGTGCGGTGCCGATCTCCGAAGCTGTCCACGCGTGGATGAATTTTGTTTGCCATGGAGTTTAACATTATGCTCGGTAGGAAAAAAAAACAACAAAACATAATATATCATCGCACCCAACGAAAGTACAAATAATAACAACAACAATAGGTGTGCCTATACATGCACTGTGTATCAAAGAGAGCGTGAAACGAGAGAGAGAGAGCAATTTCAATGGAACGCGCAATTGTTTTCGCGCATTAATGTATTATATCCACTTACACCTGATTTGTACGGAGCAAAGAGTCATTATACGTATATATATATATATATATATGTAATGTGTGCGCGCTTAAACAATGGTTTCACTTTTCTTTTTTTTTTTTTTTCTCATTTGTCTTACAGTGAGTTACGACCGCGGCAGTGTATCGCACCTTATTGTCTATAATGGATTAATCATTTATTACCATTATTCTTCTCATTACCGCGTGCTATTTGTCAAGTGTTTACGTCCGAGACCCGATGAAAACACGATAATCATTGGTATAGTACATACACGAGTTATCAAATTAGTTCCACCGCGGTAAAAGTGATGTCGTTTTCCATTGCGAAACGTAAATTTCTCGCTAATTTTTCATCAAAGTGTAAATTACAGCTAGTATAAATATAATTATATAATATGGTTTCGGAGAAATACGCTAGACGCGGCTACCAATCATTGTTTTAAATGAAATAACCTGGCAAAACCAGCTTGTTGTGAAAAAAAAAGTGGTCGAAAATTCGTGAAAACCAAAATGGGTAAACGGCCACGAGGCGGCAGAGGTGCCAGCGGGTCTAGGTTGCGTCTGCCGGCACGTGGCGACATTGATCGGCTCGGCATTTCGCTTCCTCGGCACGTCGTCTTTCTATTCAACTATACACGTTGTACCACCATACGCTCAGCTCGAAGTCGATAATTCGCGAAAGAGTACATACACCAGAGAAGAGAGAGAGAGAGAAAGCTCGACCTTCTCGACCGACTGCGTGTATACACACATACACCACCTACAACTCTATTGAATCGAGCTTTGGCGGCTGCGCTCTCGAGAGAGGGAGGCTGCACGCAAGCATCGCCAGACACAATGCGAGCGGGGGCGTTTCGTTGGCTGCAGACGTGAGAAATGTCCCGTCAGGAGCAGAGTAAAGCTCCTAATGCTTATATTTACAATGCCGGTATGCTCGTATAAATTATATATATATACGTACACTTATCGCAAAACTTGGGGCAAAGATACGCGCATTTAAAAGAGAAAGAGATGCGTCTCGGAGGAGGAATGGAATCGGTATCAATTATTTGTGCGTGCACTCGTACTTGTTTATGTACATGTGGGTAGGTATGTAAGGTCGATGGTAAAAACCCATATGTATACATACAGCAGATGTGCCATTTCTCAAGAGGACGGACGCTGTCTCGGCAAACTTGCTGTCACAATGTATACCAGGGAGCAGAGTATAACGTGCGTACCCCATGTATAACTATAGTGTATACACAGAATAGGAGAAACATATAACGATATCTATTAAGACGTCGACGTTGCTTTTTTTTTCATGTATACTTACACGCATACGACCGTGTGCTATTATGCTCGTAACTTGGGCGCGTCGTAGAAATTAATATGTTCCCCTGCAAGGCGATTTAATCGTCTTTTCATTCACGTGTACTTGTATACTATACTATATATTATACCCTCTGATGTATCTGCGGATGTAATGTTGTATTATGTGTTTACATCATGTATGTTATGAGGTTCATTGGGAATTGATGATTCCTTTGGATGTACTTTTAATGAAATTAAATTGAATTCAAAGTCAAGAGAAAACAAAAAAGAGATGGGGAGATGCAAAAAAAAAAAGAGCGCGTCTTATGGAAAACGGATGTTGTTTGGGGCAAAAAGGGAGAAACGAGAGTCTTGTAAAACTGCACATCCGGGAAAAGACGCAATCAGAGACGTCAAAGCCCATGTATAATACCAAGGACTCATTATCCCGTGAGCGCCAAAAAGCAAAGGGAGAGGAGGAAAGTGGTGCAGTGCAAACGTGTGTGTAGTATATATATGGCAATTGAAAACAGACGGACGAAGCTTTCTCTCTTTTTTTCGAGTCAGCGGCAAACAGCTGCAAGTTTTTCGTCGATACGAGCGTAGCTTGCCAATTAAGCGCCAGGGCTTTCGTATCGCGGGTAAATCGAACAAATTAGCTAGTGGTGTGGTGGTCAGCTTTATACGGAGAGTATTGTAAGTACGACCGGCACGTTGACCTGCATTGCGTACGCACATACGGACTGTTTTTTTTTTTTTATTCATATCGAAGAATATATATGTAGGCGCACTTACAGTTACCAATAGCCTTTATGGCCGTACCTACCGCCGCTTAAGTGCCCATCCATACGGTAAATTTATAGATTTTCGCGAAATCATCATCATGAACCCTATTTGTGATATTTTATTATGGATTCAACGAGATCGATGGTAATATAATTCACGAATTGCCGGCAATACAACGAGGATAAAAATATTGTTCCATGTGGTGAATGGAAAAGAAAAGGAATAAAAAAAAAAAAAAAAAAAAAAAAANCCAGAGCTCCATATCGTCCAAACGAAGTTGAGCCAGATTCTGTTGGTGTTGGATGCGAGTATCCAAATAGAACAGTATCTTGTGGCACATACATACAAAGCGCACGTCTGACTAGTATATTTTCTCCAAGAGTACCAATGGCCAGAGCAGAATGGTCTGCCACAGATTTCCCATCAAGAGCTTGCAATGCTTTCAGTGCATCTGCATCCAAAACTGTTCTATTGTACATGCCATTTGAGTCTGTGGCGATTGTGTGTTTTAAAACAGCTGATGCAACAGTATCAGTCAGCTGATGAAATTCCTTATTTCGAGCAACAAAGTCTGTTTCGCAGTTTATCTCAACTAGTGCACCATGGAATTGGTTGAAAATAACACCAACAAGACCCTGAGAGGTTGATCTGCCCTGCAGCTTTTCAGCTTTTGACCAGCCTAATGCTTGTGCCTGTTCCTTCAGCCATGACTCTGCCTGGGAATACAAAATTTAAGCATTTTATGTAACCACTCGAGACAATGCTGTGTAACGATGGAGAAAATGAATAACCTTTGCCAAATCGTTGTCATGCAGCTCGAGTGCTTTTTTACAGTTGATAAAGGGATATCCAGTTTTCTTGCGAAGCTCAGCCAACAAGGACTTTTTGGTGTTTGACTGCCAGAGAACGTGGTTTGTACTGATGTAACGAGCACAGCGACTAGCAAGCATCTGTAATAAAATGATCAGAGAATGTCAATACAACAAACAACTGTGAAATAAATAACAAGAAACAAACAACAATTGAAGCTAGTCAGTGATGTTTGTTACGTAGAGCCAACAGCTGATAAGCTGCAATTAACTTGCAAGTGACTGATAGCAAAGGCTGACATAGGAGGGTTAAGCGACCTAACCTAAAGGAAAGCGGCTGTCGAGGGCGAATTTATAATTGAGCTATCAAAAAAGTTTGGCTGACATTTCGCGTGTGAATCACTAAAGTGCAGAAGAAGAGGAAGGGAAGGGAGAGACGCGAAAAGGAAATCGCGGTGAGCATTGCGGCGGGGATTCCACGACGCTCTCGCGAATCGATGGCTCGGGTTGCTTGGAAACAATCCACTTTTCGGCGACCGCATTCGTGTCTCGCTTTCAGGTGGATATGTTTAGGTATATACACTATCACATTATGATGATGGCTATGGGTATGCTCACGTTTACGTGCACTGGAGCCTCTTCAATTGATTTCCTCCTTTTTCAAACAGCCCACCGTAGACGCATTTGTGTGATTGTATCCGGCAATTGAGCACCAGTTCCCTACGAGTATACGCAACAGCACTGTGTCGTCAACCAATATCACATAAAAGTACACTTGCAATTGAAAGGTGTTTTTTTTTTTTTTTTTTTTCGAATCGGTCCGACTTGGTTCCCGGCAGTTTTATTCTCACGGGAAGTAGTCCCGAGGTGTACGTGTGTCTGATGTACAGTTTCATTGTGTGTGTGACCACATAACGCTTCTCACATAATATATACGAGCACAAACCGATTTGCAACGAATCCTTGTTGCAAGCTCCATTGGGCTTTTCTCATTTATCGGTGTTTATATCTGTTATTGTGCGTATAATTACGCAAAATCTCAAGTGGCTCATGGGCACACCCCATTCGCGAGGTAGAAACAATTTACGCCAAATCGCGTCATTTTATACCCATGTTCTATTTGTTGTTCACCTACGTGAGCGCGAGTGTAGTTTTGCGCAAAGGCCGAGCGCGAAACTAATTTGGTTTTGCGTTTCTTCGACCGTATAGGAGTTGAGCTGCTGTACGTGACTGTGTGTTTTCCGCGTTGTGTGTATATGCACATAGAGCGCGAAAGAGCTTTCAACCGTCGCGCGGTCCGACGAAAGTTTGCCTTCTCCATCTCTCTCAACGTGACTCTTTAAACTGAAAAAAAAAGTGATCGACAAGCCAGGCACGGGAAGGAAAAAGCAGCCACATGGTGCAACAACTCGGCACGTGTGTGTTGAAAAACTCGGTACACACATATATACCCACACGCGAAACGAATGTAAATATATATATATATGTACCTATATACACACGGCGTAACTCTGGGCAAAACCAAATAACGTCGCTCCTCGAGCAAGTATAGGTAACTTTATTATTACGGGCCGCGGTGACTTTACGGTTCGCGGATAGGTATATTATACGTGTGGAGGGTCTCTAAAGTGCGTTCCGCTGTCGCGCCCGTGCAAACACTCGTCGCCAACTACTACACCAAACTGAAATATTTTAACTCGCGCACATCACTTCAAGTCAAGGCCGAAGCCTTTTTTTGCTAGAGTGTATAAGCGAAAAAAAAAAAAAAAAAAAAAAAAAAAACGCTATATGTACGTAACCTCCGATTTCGCGAAGGGAAGGACGAGTTGCCCGGGCGCGCGATAAGAATCTTCATCCTCTCCGGGAGGGGGGGGGGAAAGCGTCGGGAAACCCCGTTCCGCCGGGCTTTTATCTATACACACACAACTTTCACGGGAGCGAGCTTTCGTCACGCGCTTCGCCTCGTAATTGTCGTCCCGAAGGCGCGGACGTAATTGCTCCCATCTCCCTTCCCTCGAGCTCTCTCGCGACGTAAGATATCCCCATATAACACATACAGCGAGGGAACAATCGGCAGCACTTCTGCGCGATTGCATCTCCGATAAATATATATATATGTACACGGTGTATCATACACGTATAGGTATCCTTTGCGCGCGTGTTGCTGCTGTTGCTCACATTTCTCTCCCACGACGCGCCAACGGAGTACAAGGCTTTTATCGGCGCTCGCGATCGGTTATTCGCGTACAGGGCAATAATACGTCCACATGTAGGCTAATGCCGAGAAAGCATGACGGACAGAGAGATAAAGATTTGCGATAAAAGGGGCACCTCGTCACCCGCAAACACTCAATCTCGCAAGCTCGCTCCGTTACGATATTATGTGGGAGTGTGGAAAAATGCACTCGTGTATATTATTACGTGGTACGGTACGGACAAAAAAATAAATAAACAAATAAATAAATGGACTGTTTTCTTTCGCCACAAAGCGCTGAGCTGTCCATCATGCGCGGCATTAGGGTAAAGTGAGCTCGTTCTCTTTACTTGTACAACGGCTTTCGATTTGCCAACATCGGCAACTCATTTGCTTCCAGTCATCGTTTTTTTTTTCCCCTTTTACTTGTAAGTAAAGAACAACATCGTCATCGGACAGTGCACTGCACGCGTTCAAATTGAATCCACATATTTAGGTACAGCTACGTGAATATATATATTTTTGTACCGTACACTATAGTGAACGATAAATACTTAATCGTATGGATTTACGCATACGGGCCAAGAACAAAGAAATCAAACGGGAACATCGAGATCCGATCGGCCATCGATCTTCCCGTGCGTGTTGCAAGTTATGTACCATTATAACTGTATACAGCTGCTCTCTGTCCTACAAAAATATGGTCCGTTGAGTAACTGCGGGTTACAACGTAAACGGCAGATCATCTCCAAAAGATGGCCAGGATGACGAGCCTGCCGTGGCAAAGCGCGAAATGGGCACTACCGCACGGCCGTTCGCTTTTACGCAAAGTTGCAGGCATCGTAGCGAAAAAAAAAAAAAAAAAAAAAAAAAAACAAGAGGAGCAGCTGTGTGTGTGTATATGTATATAGGCGCGAGAGCCAAGTGAAGAGGAAGTGCTCATTTGCGCCAAAGACCAAGCGCGTATCTCTGATTTCTCTTCTCTTGTTTCTCCCGTCTCTTTGGCTCCCCTCGCATCTGGCGATTTGGATTTAGCTTTCACTCGATCGCGGAGGAGAAAGAATCGTGGTACATCTGGATTAGCGGGAGAGAAAAAAAAAGCATTTTCGATTTCAAAATTTTTCTACCCGAGTGGGGGCACACACACGTAATCATTTGTGATCCAAATCAAGTTTTGATCTCTATCGTGCCGCGCGTGTCTGCGTACATATACGAAACGCAACTTTTCAAGGTTATACAGCGCGAACACCGAGTTTGAGACAAAAATTACTGTAGAGTTAATCTTAATACAATATTATTAAGAAAAGTACAAACAAAAAAAACCTGGACTACGTTTATTTTAGGTTTCAAATTTACACTATTTTGCTCACACGAAAATTACTGAACAGTAAAAAAAATGTGTTAAAAATCATATTAATTGAATTGAATCGGCAAGATGTATATGACAAATTAATATTCTATCTACTTGTATGATGTTATTTTGAAATCAGCCCCTACATAAAGTATAAGTAACATTTACAAAACAAAAACAAAAAAAAGTTGAAATAATATGTAACGCATGATTGTAATTTTCAGGGCTTCCTGGAAGCAAATTCGCGATGCTGGTGGAACGTCGCCTTGGTCGACGCTACTCGACAGCTAAGGTACAAGGGCCACGTGGCCCCAGGAGTGCTGATGGTCGGCGGACCGCCCTGTGCCCTTGAAGTTTTAAGAGCAGCTTGGGCGAGAAACGTCCTACGACCTCCTGCGGATCACATCATCAGTTGTCTCGGTAAGTACGCATTTTTGTTTTTTTTTGTTTTTTTGCGCGTCCCTATACCCCGCAAGGGAAAACAAGCCGTTTATATTACAACTCGGCCACGCCTGAACCAAACATACCCCAGCCAAAAAAAAGAAAGAGGGAAAAAAGGGCATCGGACCGCACCAAAAGAACCACCTATCTCGATTGTACCCACCACACACGCGTGCAGGAAGCGGACGCAGTACCGATTTTATATACGCCCATACGGAGCTTTTACCGCATAAAGTATACACGTTATGTATACAGTGGGCTCGCGTGCGCCGCGATTTACGCCACACACGCTTATACGGTACTCATATACATATTATATACCTTTTGAATGGGGGAGCGCATCCCCCACACATCTTGGGCTGCAACACCATATCACCTCCTTCTGTTTCCCTCTATGCTAACATAATACGTATACTGCCCACTGCGGTGGAATGCGCAATGGGTATATTGGCCGGTGCAGGCTCTTATTACCCTAACTGGTTCCTGGAACATCTCGTACTACCATGTGCGCCCTACAACCGGTACGCGCTCGCTTTTTCCCCATATACATATAAGTATTCCTGCACGGGGATGGTTTGCATGTACTTATACAGAGTATTACAGATGGTGGGCCTTACGTAAGCGGGTTTTTACCGCATCGCGCGCATACATGTATACATCTGTTTTCGAAACAACAACCGCGTGCGAATGTATATGTATGGATGAAAAAAAAAAGGCTGCTCTCTGTTGTTCATAGAAAGAGACCCCCCGCGTATATATGTATATACAGAAGAGAAACCGGCTATTTGAGCTTGCGCAGTACACCCATAGGCGGTGGTCAGCGTGTAATGAGCTGGACGGTATTAGAGGGTATGTATATATATATTATATACATCATAGAGGCAAAAGCGTTATGACTTTGACCTGCTTTTCTTCCTCTTTCTCTGTGTGTTTCTCATTTAGCCGTGCGCATTATTCGATGATTCACCGTATATATATCCCATACGTACGGGAGGTGCTCTCGCTGGGAGGCTGTTTCGCTCTCCGTCGGATAATTGACTTTTTCTCCATACATACCGCGTGTGTGTAAGTATATAATACGTGGTCCTCGAGGGTGGAGGGGGCAACGATCATCGTTTGATTTTCGAAAGTTGAGCTGGAGGGCGAAAAACAAAAAAAATCATCCATTTGAGTGTATAGCTTTGAGACACGAGGCATGTATACGTGTCGAGGGGGTTTTGCAAACCGAAATGGGTTCTGTCACATCGGGATAATAGAGGAACGATCCAAAGTCGAGCTGCCGCGAAGTATACTTTGGGGTCCACCTTTGCAAAACCAAACTATTTTGTTTGGAAACAACGAAACCCCCATCTCTTACGTCAACGCCATGTAAGACCCACGTGCAGTGTTATACAATCGCGTGAACTGTACGTATGATATATACATGTGCCTCGTCACCTCTTTATTAATCGTCCCACAAGAGTGTACACATCATGTTTAAACGCGAGCACGAAAAAAACCTCTTCCGCTTGACCACAACGAAAAAAAACATCAGCTCAAGTGTTATTATTCTTTTCACCTTCTCCCTCTTGAGTAAAAAAAAAAAAAAAAACGGGTTTACAAACGCAGGCTCCAGTAATCTCCTTGTCGTCGTATCTATATAAATACCCCAATGGGCTTTCATTTATGTCTCTCTCCCGGTGACTTGTTAAAAACTATACCGCAGTCATATTCAATGGCTACCTTTGTGGATTGTTATTAGCCTTTGTATGACTAAATGTTTCCTTTATACGTTTGATATGGTAACTCACTCGGGGAAGTACAAAAATAATGACGATTGCCCACAGTTACCCTTTTGTATACTTGCACACACATAAAGGTGGATACAATGTAACGGGGAGCAGTATAGGTAATATGGTGCCCCACAGGACGAGTCTTTCGAAATCTCGGTTCACGCGTATCCAATTATATGTATGTGTGTGCGCGCATCTTACGTGAGCAGACTAGCAGAGAAGGCAAGGTCGGATACACATCGCTTCCTTCCCATTGTCGGGCATGTGCAGCATTAGGTAACCCAGATACAATTATTTTTAGCGCGCGCTCCCCCGTTGTTTTTCCTCTTTGCGTCACTTTATAAAATGTATGTGTTACCTTCTTTTTTTTTTTTTTTTCTTTCTCTTGTATCGCCAGCGAAAAGATGCAGAGTTGCATAAGAACCCTATACAAATATATGCCCACCGTTTTGTGAGTAAATAAACCTTTTTTTTTTTTTTTTTTTTTTTTTTTTTTAACGCGTGCAGCTAATGTCTATGAGCCTTTGTAATAAATTATTATATTTCGCATAAATCACTGAAAGAGCCTATTCAGCTATTGTTCGTAGCTCGAGCGTATGGAGTGCAAATGGATAAATTAATGGAACCAGTTACGTGTACACAATATACAAACGGTGCAAAAGTTACCGTCGAGAATACGTATATGAATGCATTTGCACACGCAACATGCGTTTTTTTTTTTTTTTTTTTTTTCTCGTATTAACCTTTGTAAAACGAGCACATGAAAAAAACAAACAAAAAAAAAAAAAGCTTAGTATCTACATCTGCGGATGGAATTAATGGTTCCGCGAATCGATAAATATTAATGAATTTTCGTGCTCGCGCACAATACATATCTATGGTGCCAAAGTTGGGCAAACACGATACACTCCCGTGTACGTATTTAAGCGTGCAAACTGGTCAAATCCAAAGGGCAAAGAGAAAAAAAGTGAACTTTTCATCCTCGTCGACAGTCAAAAAAGATTTTAGGAAATATTGTGGTGTGGGTGTGTTATCGATAAAAGCAAACTACACGCGAGTAATCATACACACCCGAGCAAATTTACGAGGGATAATTAGTTATCGAGAGAGAGAAATCAGTGATTGCCGGGCGTGTAAGTGGTCGACGCAATAAACTCGTGCTCCCCGTGGCTCAACCTCCCCGCGTGTATACCCATAATGTAACACAATAGATACGTTCATTCGCAATCGCCAAAGTCAGTAAATATTATCAATCTGATGTGTACGTGGTATACTTGTAAGTGTATTCGCGAGAGCTCCAGTTTGTCATTCGCGGGTCTATCGTACGGGCAACGCCTTAGCTCGGATTATCATTGACAGGCCACGGGCGGCCGGCCGTCAGCGAAGTATAATACTTGCACGGGTTTTGGTATGGCGAATGTTATATTGTACATAATATTATATACCCATTGCGGATAAGAAAACCAAACGGCGCTGTAAATCAAGCGACTGTCCGGAGTACCCGGGGGCAAAGGGGGTCGAGATTAATTAAGCCAGCCCAGGATATTCCGTAACCATGATGAATCACATGCTCGATAAAACCAGAGATCATCTGTCCTCTTTGTCATCTCATTGGACGAGATGATGTATACGGTGTAAAAAGTACATCGCGATATTTCGCGTGTATATCCGGCTGTGATGTACGCCACGGAAGCAGTCGAGCCAACGCGCCACATGCATTATAGAGATATTCCTCCAAAGTGTCATTCGGTCGGTGTGTGTGTGCCATACGTCATTTACCACGCGACAAGCAGAAATAGTTGGAAGACGAATAGAGAGCTTAAATTGCAAAAACAAAAAAAAAAAACAACGCAATTTCGCTAGTAAAAGGAAGTAAATGGAGCGTAGTCGTGTAGGTATGTGCACGTTATAAATGGGGACCCAGCTGGTACGACTGCAGAAAAGAGGAAAAGAGGTATATAGGATCTTTCGGTAATTGGCCGAAATAGCGCGCGGACGATGTTTCACGAGCAATTACGCCCGGGTGATGGTGTGCAAAAAGAGGGGAGGAGGGCACTACTCTCACTCTTGTACCGTATATACATATACATGCGGCCATATATACAGCGTATTATAAAATACACACATGTATGTATTAAACTGCTGCGACGTTGGCGGTGCGATGAAAGATCCTAAAGTACTTTCGATGATGGCCCGGGGCCAAAGTTCCCCACCTTCTCCCCTGCCACGTTGTATCATTTATACCGTACATGGCACACACGTGTGCATGGCAAAGGTCAGCCTCTCACGCTTTGCTGTGTCTATATATGTATATACAAAGGCTCGTACTTTTTTTTTTCCTTCTCCTCCTCCTTGCAATGCTCCTGCGTTTTCATCATTTGCTCTTCATACATACTCTCTGATAATCCATTTGTCTGCTCGCATTTTGCAACCATTATCCCCCCCCCCCCAGTGACGCAACTTTATTTTGTATAGGTACACGTTATCTCGACTATTCCGATCAGTATATGTATATATATATGTGTGTGTAACCCATTATAAAGAATACGTTGTTGTTGCCTTTAATTTTAAAAGCCTGTACATAGCCAAAGGGTCGTCGCCGGCTTCCTCGGCCTTTTGTTTTTTCCACCGCACACAATAATATACTCATCTCATAAACTATAGCTCCCGGCTCTCTGTAGTGCACGTCTGATCCATATATACATACACGTGCAGCCATTATCATCATTTTTACCATACGATGTAAAGTCGAGCGATGTAATCGCGCAATAAATAGGTATGCCTGAGCAGCAACAATTGCCATTTGTAAAAAAGCTTGGAGGAAATCGACTGCGAACAACATCAAAGAGGTATACAGTATGTAGTACCGACTTAAAAAAAAAAAAAAAAAAAAAAAAAGAGGAATCAATAAAAAAATAGGATGTATATACCTACGTACACACACGTGCGAAATAACGAAGAGCCGCGATGACACGTGAGTGAAAAGTGCCTCGCGCCACCGGCATGGTCGGAAAAACAATCACCGCGACACGTCTGCTCCCATCATCCCCATCAGTTGTCCCTCGTCACACCGTACACGAAGACACGACACCTAAGCGTATAATAGTACAAGAGAAAGAAAAAAAAAAAAAAAAAAAGGCCAACATTGTCCCGGATGGTAGGTATACGTACCTGGGGTAGTCATGCAAATTGCAGAGGGCCACGAGAGCTCTCACGCTCTCCTTGATGCTTCCGCGGTCGCCTCCATCCCCCCCTGACCCATCTATCTCTCTACCCCGAGTCCCACATCATCCACAGTAGGATGTACATGCACACAGGTATATATGACTCGACAAATGGCCGGCGACGCCATGGTACATATACACCGCGAGTTTACTCGGTCTCCAGCCTCGGGCTTTATTTTCTCGCGTTCTCGCAATATGTGTTGTATTTATATATATATACGCGCTGCTTTCCACGAGTGCTCTCTTGCGCGGACATTGCCTTGAAAAAGCTATATATATATATTTATTTCACTCCTTCCTCGATACGGTTTCGGATGATTCATCCTCGTTCGGCGGGGCGAGCAACGCCGAGATTTCAGATATGCAATTACGGAGGACTGCGGAGGGTATATATATAACTGCGCTCCCGGGAAAATTATCATCGGGGCTACCGGTGCGATTGAAGGCTCGAACTGCGCACTATACTTACATACGTATACATCTGCGAACAGCTGGTGGGCCGCGGGTTTGGAGGTGAATCGAGTATATATTATATAGGTGCAGCTCTTGGGTAGGATATGAATTTAAATCGGCAGTGACGCGCGTTTCCGCGCTTTACGCGGGGAAATTGCGTAGCGGACCGCGTAACGGTATGTTATATAGGTATACACCTGTATTCTACGTATGAGATTTTTCTCGGGGTGATGCATCGGATAAAAACAAGGCTTTTTTGGAAAAAAAAAAAAAAAATGAATCTCGGCTTGAGAAATTTGCAAGTTTTTTTGGCTTCCCTCGCCGGACTAGAGTGCTCCATAGATCGCTCGTGGTTGTCTTTGGCTCGACTCCAAAGGTACCGGGACGCCTCTTTGTACGATCTTTTTCATCATAAATTGCAAAAAAATAAAATAAAATAAATTAATAAAAAAGTACGCTATTTGTTGAATCTAAGCTCCGTAGGAGGTGTTTATGCGTTTCCCATAATAGGTATAGGTATCGGACTGCATCACCCACCCCCTGTATAATTTTCATTAGTTGATATACACCTGAACTCGAAATTGCTCCTAATTCAATGATTTATGAAGAGCCGGTGTTAAATCGACCACCGATACGATCTCTTGAGCGATAACGAATGTGTAATTTCTTCGTCGTTATAGCTGGTGAAAACAAAAAAAAAAAAAAAAAAAAAAACCAACTGCACACCATAGTCCAAGGCACATATTACACAGAGAGAGGTGCAAGCGCAAGGATAATTGCGCCTCGTATAAATTAATTTGAGATCTCTTCCCTTTCCCATTATCCATACCTATATATATACAATGTGTATACCCCCATGAAATATAGGCACGCCCACCTGTATATCGTCCAATCGACTAGTGCAGCGTGTGTTACGGATCATATTGTATATTGTATACGGGCTTACACAGACGTTTGTCTGCTGCAGGTGCACGAGCTCTAAAATCAACTTTCGTTTGATTACGCGCACCTACACCTGAGTATTATGTACCTACACACTGAGATATATGAAAGATCGAGTTTGCAGCGCGGGTGTGCGTCTACATATATATGGGCGATAAGTCTTACTCTCGTGTCTCTGTCAAGAGCCGTGGCGGTGCTTCAATTTCCACTCGGTTAATAAATTCATACCGATTCATCTTCTGGGTGGGTGTATATACATATACCAATTCTAATATGCAATTATTTATCGCTCGCTCGCGAAGTGATTGAAGCACCGCGCAACAGCAACCCTTTAAATTCGTGGCGTGTATGTATATATTATGTATTATATGGAGCGCGCGGTGGCTAGGTCGTGGATTGGCACGCGGGAGACCGTGGTTCGATTCCCGGCCATAGTGCGACTTTTTCGGGCAAGTACCTCTGTGTATATTTTTACATGTGCTTTTTCACCACGCAATGCTCCTCGAGGAGGGTTTAGGCGACCTTCTCGCAGCAAAATTGCCTAATTTCCCCCTACCCCCCTCCCAGTAATGTGAGGCCTCCAATCCCTCTTCCCTTCCTTCTTCCAAGTGC
>NW_019379522.1:2094864-2105196 GCF_000648655.2 Copidosoma floridanum | reverse complement strand
TACGTGCTAAATAAGTAAAGGAAAAAAATTTCGTGTATGAAAATTGAAAGTCATAACAATAATAGGAATAATAGCAATGAACACTAGTATGTTAATAATCATAAAAATAATGGTAAACAATTAGAGTAAGTAATAGTAACAAGGCGTGAAGTATAATATAATAGTATATCAAAAGCAGTAATATCTATGTGGCATGCACTTTGGTAACACCTAAAATTCTTAGATAATAAGAAGCAAAGTACAGTTAGATCTTAGGCAAATCAAAATACAAATACATTTAAGTGATGAGCAATATTAATAATGGCCTTTCTTTATTTTACTAATACGTTTTGGCTTACTGTTTGTGGTAACTAAAAATCTTTTACTATAAGACTATTTGTCATTGTAGCATTTGAGGTACTACTGTGTAATATCTAAAACACAAAGTCCATCTGTTTATTGAAAAAAGTTATAAGAAATTAATAGAATTCTATTTTCCTACTGGAACCCTATTCCATCTTTAGTCAGCTCGAATACTTTTGCAAGTAAACGAGGCCTTTGTCGAAAATTTACAAAAAGAATACCTGACGTTGAAAATTTTAAATTTCATAAACTTTTGTCAGGAAAAATACTTAGACTATAAAGGAAAAGTACTCTTGAATGATATTAACGTTTTGAGCTTAAAATGTCAGCAAATGTAAGTATAAATTACAAAAAACCGTTTTTCTTTAAAAAAGTTACCCGTTTTTTTTCAGCTCAAGAAATGTTTTGATGAGATTTTGGCTAAATCATTATCAAAGACTATTCCTCTTTTTCATTTGCTAAGCTTTTTTATTTCTTCAATAGAATATTTGGAGCAGTTGCAATAAAATTTGACGAGATCTCGAATAATAATAATACTCATAAGTGATGGTCGTTTAATTATGCATTCACTGGAATTATGTGTAGTATTTTCTTACTTTTATCACTTACCATAATAGAATACTTTTATCTATGTAACATTTTTACATACTATCAGATAGAAGGTTCGTTCACTTTGACTTTAATGCATATTCATAATATATTAATTTTTGTAGCAGCTGGTTTTACTTTACTTCAAAGTATTGTAAAACAAAAAGATGTCATTAAAATTTAACTAAAATTGAATTAGCAAGAGAAATGCAGAAAGAATTAAGAAATATCAGGATGACGATGAATTCCCCTGACAGGAAAAAAAAGTCTTTATTTCTTACTTTTTCACATGTTTTTTACAAGCTTACATTAACGTTTGTATTTTTATTATTGTTACTTTTTGGAACCGACGTTATTCTTGATAACCAAAATCATCCATAATATAATAATTGACTTTACAATGGTTTAGTACATTTTTGTAGCTACCTTTGTAAAATTGTCAATAAGTGAGATCAACTACTATTTAAATAAGCTTTTTGCAAATTACGAAGTACAAAAAAAATCTGCAGACATACTAAACTTGCGAAAAATACATTTTACGTTGACTGAGGTATCAGGAAAGACCTTTGATTCTTATTCGTTTTCAATATTTTTATTCATTATGATATACACTTTATCATTTGTATCCCAATGTCACTATTTTATAAAAGATACCTGTAGTCTATTTTTCGTTAACCTCATACATTTAATCAACCCTTTAGTTATGTTTTTTAATACTATAATGGTGCTAACATTTTTGATGAAATCAGCAAGCTCAACAATCAGAGAAGTTTATACAACAGTGATTATCACTTGTTTTTATGGTAATAAAATTCAACTAAAAAAAAGTATTGTTTTTGCAGAGTAAAACAGTGAATTTAACAATTACTTGCGGCATATTGCGTAGAGTCTTTTTTAGAGATAAAGAATCATTACATCAAGTAAGTACTAAAAGCATATAGTGGTAAGTTTTCAATGATTTCATGAGAGTAATATTTTTAGCTACTACTCTTCGCCCATCAATATTTGACTACAAACATTAACTTTCTTGTTTTAGACGGCTTCTCATTGAAATAGTCATTAACTGCAAAGGTGAGAATACTATGAAAACTAGGAGCACTTG
Source organism: Copidosoma floridanum (assembly GCF_000648655.2). The sequence continues at coordinate 2,103,164 of NW_019379522.1, read as the reverse complement.
TTACGCTTTTCATATCTTGTATGCTCGCAAAAAGCCTAGCTAGCATGATCTGCTCGATTTTAAATGACAAAGCCGCGTGTATATTGTGCACTGCATACGATTGCTTAATAGTTTAATGTTAAACAGCCAAAAGTCAATTTCTTTTATTGCGATAGTTAAAAAGACTACAGAAAATTTTTGGTGATATTTTATACCGCCACTCCATTGAGTCGTACTTTTTATAGACATATTAAAGAACATTTCATCACTTGCTTTTTTTGTCCATAAAAATTGTCTTAATATAAGAGTATGATTATTGTTTAAAATTATTAATACGAAAATTGTTACAAAATATTTTCTATAGTATTTTGATATTTACATGTAAAGTTGGTAATGTTTTTAGTAATGTTTTTTTTTCTTTTTAAGGGGTAAAGTTATAACTTTGGTTATAAAGCCATATTTCATGATACCGCATAATCTGTAGCTTTTTTTTGATAATGCTGTCGATATGTTGTTGGATTAGTTTTTCTAAATTAAGTTTTATTATTTCATACAAAATGTAAGCCCTGCTTATATAGGATATTGTTATAATATTGCTAGGTAATTGAAATTTTTGGAATTTGGTTTAATTATTCCTTAAAAAACTTAGTAAAATCATTATAATGATCTTTTTTTTGTAAAAGAAAATCTCTCCATGTCACAATCGTGCTTAAAAGTATTAAAAATTTTACTTAAGACATTACGTCATCATAAATAAGTATAAAATTTTATTGTATCATGTTTTTTTAGATGATAGTTGCAGTTGTGTCGTATTTTATCATAAAATACCAAATCGTACTATCTAATCAATAATACGTGGCATAAGCGCACGTCGGTTCAGTCAGCGGGAGACCCTTGTTCAATGTTGAAATGATCACCATACCAACGGATTATGAACAATATCAAACAATGTGAAAATGTAACGAAAAATGAAACATGTAACCATTACTGTAACATGTGACCAATACAATGTAAAACGTGTCTGTAAAATGGATAATGTAAACTGTATTAAGGCTATGTACTTGTTGGAAAAAAAAAAAAAAAAAAAAAAATACAAAGAACAAGGGCTATATATTCGTTGCAACAGTACAGTGCACGTTAACGCGGACGAGCTTGGTCGGCTGCGCCGTTTCGTCAACCATATACTAATATGATACGCCGAGGAGGCGGCTCTCCCGCGGGTCATTAAGAGATCGTGCGCCAAAGAGGGGCACCGCGAGATGTCTATCGGTGTATATACATTGCACGACGATACTGCCCAATGAAGTTAAGTGCGTGCGGTGTACACTTTGTGCTGCACTAGAGACCCGGTTTATATATACAGTGGCAATTAACGCTTTCGGAGAGCGCGTGCCAGCCCCACAGTCGAAAGCTCGACCTGATGGTTGTTGATTGGATGACATGAAAATATAGTGTAACCATTAATACGATACAATATGTATAAGGTTATACATCAGGTACGCCGTTGAATCGTAAGGTTCGCAATGGGTGTATAAATATTTTGGAAAGATAAAAAAAAAAAAAAAAAAAAAAAGTAACGGACACGCGAGAATGAATGAAGTCATATTGTTCCCGCAACGAGCGTCGGCCGTTTCGCGAGTCAAGTCCGAGTGATTTTACGATGCACCCGATGGAAGATAGACGAGCCCATGCATCGGCAGCGGAACACGGGATAAAACAGTAGTGGTACAGTAGTAGCGTACCTTCATTTAGCCAGGCGTGATTTGCCGCGCCGATCGCTCCGCGGAACGTATATTGTTCCCGTTTCCCTTTCCTCCGTGTGGACCCTTACATACGGCCTCCTTAATTCTTATACCCTCCCGCATGCACGAGCTATAGTATATAGGGAACGAATGAATGAAAAAGTCTATGTACAGCTCGCGAATGTGGATTTTATTGTATATCTATACGCTTCGAGAAGTCGATTGAATCCCATATATACGTAGGTAATATATACCTGCAAGTTAGACTCGCGGAAGCGAAGAACAAGAGGTTACATATATATGTATATGTATAGTAGCACGCGCCTCGTCTGATCGTTGGTAAAAAGAGACAATAATTTTTTTTTACATGTGTTTATTTGCACGTGGTTGTTTGAGCGTGCGGATAAATAAAAATAATCACCCAGAAAGCAGAAGAAGAAGTGGGAAGTCCTCGTAGGTGGTAGCGGTTCGAGATAACAACGCACCAGACGACGGACGGCCTACGCCCTATACATACATGGCACCGTGAAATATTGTCCCCGGCTTTTGCTCGGCTTATAAATACATACTTATTATTATTATTATTTTTTTATGCAGCGCAAAGTTTATAGTCGGGCACGGCTCCTGTCTCTCCTTATTGCTCGGAATTTTTTTTTTGGTTTTTTCTTTATCTCCCTTTTTTCTTTCAATTTTATTGCTAGATCGTGACAAACGTATTTTCGTGCAGCGCAGACATGCCAAGTCTTTGTATAAAGGGGGAGGGGAAAAAAAATCTTTAAATTACCATCATTATGTATACACCCACTACTGTGATATAATGCCCTCGGAACTCTTTGCTTCTTCTTGATGTAGGCACTTACCTACATACCTAATAAAACGATCGCTCATCTAAACGTGCCCGCCATAAAGTAACGTATCTATGTAGTGAATATCAATTGCTCAAGAAGGAAAAAAAAAAAAAAGGACAAGTCGTGCATAAATAATAACAACAACCTTTTCATCGATTCGGCGAGTACGAGAGTTTTTCACGAAATGTATTTCTCAGCCTTAATGATGTAACATCACAACAATGCAATGAAAAGTACCTATTTCTCGACAATTTGTAACGCGACACACGCGTGCAAAACACAGATAATACCACAAATAACATACATGTACATAAATATGTATTCCAGCAGAGTCGTGTATTAACAATAAATCGTGCGCTACAACGTGTACGCGATTAAAATACCTGTACACACATAATATACACACACGGCAGAAAAAACGGGGCGATTTGGGCCGATTCCAGCAGTTCTCTTCTTTATTCGAGGTTCGCAGTTAATACACGACCATAGTACTATATGCTCGTACGTTACATGCAATATATTATATCGCGCAAGAAGAGTGTACGCGCGCGCGGAGTAGAGAATGTAATATATAATGCAGTACGCGGGGGCGATTTAATGTATTTGCAAGTCGTACAAGTCACATATACCTATGAATGTACTCGTATATACATGCTGTTTCTACGTGGCATTGTGGAGCTAAAAAATGACAGAGAGGAGCTATATATGTATACACCCGACTATGTAATTCGGCTCGATTACACCCTACTGCCGTTGTTCAATGTGTATACACGCACACCGAGAGACGAGATAAAAGTACATTATACATATATATATACCCTTACATACGTATTGCATATACACTTACACACAGTGGCAAAAGCGACAAGAGTAGGTACATGTATATATAGGGTTCAGGAAAGGCATAAGAAATCCGTCGCGGCGGCGGTGATTTCCCGAGGAATGTCATTGTTCGCGGCGTGGCCGCGGCGGCTACTGCATCTTTCGCCACTCTTACAATATACTTATGAGACAAACGGCAAAAATAATGTAGGAGCACGAGAGCACGGGGAAATCTACGCTAGCTCGTAACGCCGTTTCCAACGGAAGTCTCGTTAACCGTGTGGAGGTACATTTATACATATGTATATATACACTGCACAAACAAACTGTACTTACTGCAGGTAAAAAAGATGTACATGTGTGTAATTGACTCCTCCCTTGCGCAATGCGCGTCGCCGGCGCCAGTCGTCCGTATAACTTTCATTTATGTATTAGGTACCTATACATAAATATACCGCTCCTCTCGGTGCATGGAAATGCACATGCAGATACGGTCAGTCGTGTGTTTTGAGGGAAGAGGAATACGATTTTACTAGCTCCCGAGTATCTTTTCCTTTCGGTTAACACCCATAGATTTTGGAAGTTACGAGAATAACACATCGATCCTTTCAAAGAAGGAAGGAAGGAAGGAAGGAAGGGAGTTTTCAGTTGACAAATTCATACATACCCTGCACAGTTACAATCCATATCGGCCGCCAAATGTTTTATCCTCTACTTTGGCGTCCATCACCCAAAGGCTTTCCCAACGTAGCACCTTCTCGACTCTAATGGCTATATGGCCAAGCTGCGGGGAGTTTTAATTGATCGTCAAGTTGGATTTGTTTATATTAATCGCGTGTCAGTTGTGAGCATCGGCATAATGATACAGCCGCCACACCTTGTACCCAAGACAACTCCACAACTTGCAACAACTCTAGCGACTACGACATCGATTATCCCTTTCGCTTGATGTGTTTTGTTATACCTACACCCAGATAGTCCATCACATAATACCTGGCCAACACCACGCTTCATCTCAAGTCTCGAGACTGTAAAACTATACCTGCTATTGCCGATGCGTAAAGAAAAAACAGTGTGGGCGAATCGTACATGTGCAGGTGTGTGGTGCACAAAGCACAATATATAGCTGATGAATATATATGTATTAAAAAAAAAAATTAAATTAACGGTACGTGCTACCTGCTCCGCGCATAATAACAGCGTCGTCAAAATCGTATCTCGAGCAGGTGGTGCGCCCCGGATCGACCTGTAATGTACTAAGATGTTATGCACACCTCTCCGTCCCATCGAGCTTGATCTTAACGACGAGACGCAAAACTAGTGCCTTGTGCACTTGTGTATTTATCTCCCTCCCCGTCTAGCATGCCCACTTGCATATATATATTATATAACTCTATATCTTTACGGGCCGTGTTGCTGCGTCACTTTTTTCTTCTCTCTCTCTCTCTCTATCTCTTCGCGTATACTATCATCCGGGAAAATGTGCCGTTTACCTGGGCGCGTGTGTGTATTATTACCCTGGTGCAAGCGCGCGACGAGAGCGTGACGAGCTGCTGCGGTCGATAAATTCAAACGACCCCTCGATACTTGCTTGTGTTTATTTGTGAGTTGGCACGCGCTACTCGCTCCGATCCTGCACAGTGAAATCTTAATTGAATTTCAGCTGTCGATTTAGCGCACGAGCCATTACGTATATGTGCATAACGTGTGGTAAAATCGCGGGTTTGCCCGTCAAAACGGATTATTCACGCGCGCACGTGTATAGGTACACCTACCTGTTAATTATGTCGCGTGTGTGCTCGAGCTATACATATTATATACTCGTGGAGGCACTGTGATATTGAAAATGAGAAGTATGGAAAAAAAAAAAAGGAAAAACCGCTTAATCATCAACCGCGCTGCTCTCGAGCTTGAAGTGAACTTTTCCTTTTTCCCCTCCCCCATTTACCCAAATAAGTAGGTGCGCTGTTAATGATAACGGGCAACTGCTTATTAACGGAGTTGCGATTATAATTTCGTGTAATTATCTCTTATCTAATTAACGTGTGTGCGCGCGAGGAGGAATGGAGATTTATTGGAAAATTTAGCTAATCGCGGCGTGTATGGGTATATAGAGAGAGGTGTGTACATATACCACCTGTATACGTGATGGCTGTGCGAATAAGATGAAAGGGAGAAAAAAAAAAAAAAATATTAATTGGCCCGTGAAAGCGTAAGTTGAGGGGAAGGAGAGTAAAAGTAAATAGAGAGCCGATGTGGTTGTTTTTTTTCTCGCGTCCACGCGACAGAAGAGGTGACGGGAGAGTGCTATTGTATATATAGGTCCGGTCAGAGAATGAAAATTATCAAGAAGTTTTTTTTTTATTGTTTGCTTATATATATGCTGCCCGAAAAAGGAAAAGGTTCGGACAATACTCAGAGGTACTGTTTGATAATAAGTCCAGATTCCCGAGTTTTTTTGCGAATCGATGCCAATAACGCAAAAATGTACATCGAGGCGCGTGTACACCGTCACGCGGAATAATTATTCAACGTTACGTGAAACTCTGCCGCGTTGCATCTATAATGATAAAATACGCGTACGGAAGCAGCGCCCCGAGAGATCAATCGGACGCGATGACTGTTTATTCACGCAATAATCGGTAAGGAAAGTGTGGATGCTTCGTAGAGTGCACACGGAATCTGCATGCCGAATGTACCTATCTATATTGTATGCAGGTATAGCTGCTGCAAAGATTCCGAAAGACGAAGAATACCCGGAGCAAAGTATATAAATCATCGCAGAGGTAAAGAAAAAAAAAATTGGAGAGGAGGAAATGGAAAAGAATAGTACATAATGGCCGAAGGGGTGCACCTACGCAGGGCTTGGAAGTACCCTGGTATGCGCATCTCTTCTGTATATATATATATATTCGTACCTCTGTATGCATTGGTGCTCGAATGTACATACACGTGGCGCGGCGAGTTCGAAAAATGGGGAAGCCGGAAATTCGTGCTTACTGCAGAGGAAAAGTGTACGTATAGGCACAGATGACGATTATTCGCACTGGCCCCTGCAAAGGTATAAGTATACACACGGCAAGCCGAACGCTAGTCCTTTGTATTCAAGGCACTCTGGTGCCGCGCATGATATACGACAGAAACGAGCAAAGCTATATACTTTTATGTATGTACAAGTTATATATATACCCTACAACCCCTATACACACCTACAACGAGAATATAAAGGTATATACACATCTATAGGAAATAGGTGCGAGACGTTGTGCACGTCTATCGGGCAGCTCCCTTCTAACGCACCGGCACGCCGACCTTTGAGTTACTAGCCCTTCGCTTGCAGAGATAAAACACCCCTACATATTATATCATACCTCAGCTACTTCCACAGGTATACTATACATACAGTAATATAACGTATTCGCATACCTTCTCTCTCTCTGCTGCAATCCGGAAAATCGGGCTGGTGATGCTGTCGCTTCGGGTTTATCTTCCTTCGTCTCACCGTACCGAGTCTGAAACAAAATTTTGAAAATTGCTCAGGGGGTGCTTTTTCACTGTTGCATTTGTATAGCTCACGTTTATCGCTGGTAATGTTCAGGCGCGCAGAAATGGAGAAGAAAAAAAAAAAAAAAAAAAAAAAAAAAGAGGGAGTGAGTGATGAATCATTGGCATTTATCTCCGAGTATTGACGCGTGGAGGCACGATATAGGGAATATGTAGAGCAAATTGGGGAGTTTGCCATTGGGATGAATTTTTCCCTCGGCTCTTACAAAAGTACACAGGGAGATTTTGGTTGAGAGCGGGGCACGCATATATGTATAGACACACAGGGGGGCGGGGGTGGCAAAAGAGCCGGATCATCCGATATGTTCTCGGGCGGAGGGTGGAAGAATTTTCGGGGATCCAGCCTGTACAGGGGGGGTAGAGGTTTGTACCGTACGGGTAGTAAAGGCTCGAGACTGTTCTAGTATAATCGTGAGGCGAACGAGTGGAGTTGAAAAATGCAATCGGTGACACGGTGCCATCTGCTCCTCTCGACTTTTCTCCTCCTCTCTCTCTCGCTTGAGGGGTATCACTGGGTGACTGTAATATCTATACTATATGACACAGAGCACACGACCGCAATCCCCCCCTGTAGGTTGTAGCTGCATGGCTGCATCAGCCGAAAACGGAGGGGAAGTGTAATTTATTCGAGCTCATGCCTTCGGTGGTGCTGGTGTTGTTGTGGATGCACACAGTTAAAAGAAAACGCTTTTAGGTATTATGACGCCTTTTGCGTTTTCTCTCGATCGATACAGGCTGCTCTTTTCTTTTCTTTTTTCCGTTGCTCCTTGTTGGGCTGCTTCATTTACACTTGGGATTATTTAGGTTACATCACTACTGACCATCACCACCACCACCAGTGTTGTAGTATTATTATTGGAGCGATGATTTTCATCCTCTTATATATTTACGGAGATTAGAGACATTGGAGCGCGTTTCTTTGTACTTGTGGGTCTTATCTAATAATTTTATGATTTTGTTTGGATAAAATGTTGAAAGATGCAATTTATTTATCTACTGATCGGAAAGGTTTGGTGCATTTAAAATATAAAATACGTGTAATTGAAGGATCGAAATAAAAAAAAAATTAAACTGGCTGTGTAACCAACTTGATTGTTATATATTTTTAATTTCAGTAAATCTTATACGATTACCACGTTGTTGGCAAATTAAAAATGAAACGTCTGTACTGAATGGCACTGTTTGAAACTTGCCAAATCCACGAAAACAACTAAACGTTCAAGTTATAGTTAAATACACTCATCGTCACCAATCATAACTCACCTCTCGCACCTATACCCATAAGTATATAACGACAGCTCGATCCATACCACTACCCTTTAAGAAGGTAGATTAAAAAAAAAAA
>NW_019379522.1:2056966-2094846 GCF_000648655.2 Copidosoma floridanum | reverse complement strand
AAAAAAAAAATAACAGCACGAGCCACGCGTTGGGTATCCTCTGATTACGCATTCACCGGGCGCACCGACCACTCGCTACATGGAATAAATAATAAGCGCCGTTGGTGCTCGTCAGCCGCATACAACCCGACAGTAGCGTTCCCTTTCACGTACACATACGTGTATACATGTATATAATTTATAATGTTTATCTCGACAGCCCTGCGCGCTCGGTATAAATATCGGGGGTATAATACCGAACTCGCGTCGAAAAACGTGATGCCCCATGCATGACTGGGATTATTGAAAATAAAATGCTCCTCCCTCCTCCCACTCCCCATCACGCCTCGCCATCAATCAGAAAACATAAGACTGGCTGCTGATTCTTTTTTCTGCACAAGTAATATATAGGTACATAAGTACTATAGGTACAACCGCGCATTATGATTCATTAATTCCCAGATTGACGTTGGCTAATAACCCATACGCAAGCGCTGTATACATACGGGGGGGAGGAAAACAAGTCTAAAAATTGATAACACGCGGACGCGCGAATAAACCTCTCTCGAGATGATCATTAAGTACAGGTATTATGATGAAGAACCGCGCGTATAACTAGGGGGAGCACAAGCGATTATAATAAATAAAATGCATACCTATATAAGCAGGTATATTACCTAATGATAATAATGGTGGAACGAATAAGAAGAAAGAAAGAAAGAAAGAATTGCGTGTAAAAAGACCAAGAGGGTTTGAGATTGTTATTGTTTTTTTTTTTTTTGTTCGCAGGGGACATCGAGGACTGCCTGGTGACGCCGGTCTCCCAGGGCCAGTTCACACCCCTGCCGGAGGCCCTCTGCTGGGCGATCCTAGAGCTGACGTCGCAGCGCCAAGCCGCGACCCTGGACACGGTCCGCTCGGCCCTGAGGAACGCCTTCCCGGCCATGCAGAGGCCGAGCCGCGATCTCGTCTACGACGCGCTGGCCAAGCTCATGCAGGACCGCAAGATCTACCACACGGCCCAGGGCTACTTTGTCGTCACACCGGAGACGCGCCGATTGCGCCGGGAATCGGGATCCACGGCCGGTGGTGGCGGACAGCACAGGAGCTCGCGCGAAATGACGTCCGGGCGCTCGCAGCCGGCGGGCATGCTCATGAGCAACGACGAGGCAATGGCCCTCGTGCACGGGGAGATGATCACCCTGAGGGACGGCGACGTCACCCACCAGGCCGTACAGACCAACCTGGCCGATGTCATATGCGGAGGTTGGTTTCATACTCTGCACTCTCCCTTGCTTTTTAACCCCACGGTTTTTATTTTTTTTTTTTTTCTTCCTCCCTCTTATAATGATAAAATGGCACGTAGGCAATCCAAACGACAAAGTCCTGTTTGCTCGATGCCAGTCGGTGCCGGGCAGACTGGAGAGGAGGCATTCATTGCGCCTCTGGGGTTCGGCGAGGCGTCTACACCGAAGCGGTAGCTCGAGGTCGCTGCCGAGGAGGCCCGAAAGGAGCGACACCTCCTCGAGCGCCGAGTACGCCAGCACGGACAGCGCACCCCACAGTCCAACCAGTGAGTCCTTTACGCACGTATAGTTTACGTACAAATAAAAAAAAAAGGGAAAAGGGCTTGCTTTTGCGTATTTTCTTTTGCTTCATTGCTTTCCGTACACGCACACCCTACATTTATGTACAATAAATTACCATGCACATTTCAATAGTCGCACCAAATTACTTTTTTCTTTGTTTTCATCGATATACAATTGCACCAGCGGTACATCATGTATAATGTAATTGTAAATAAACGAAACTGCAATCCCTTGTCCCTTTGCTCGTGGTGTTTGCAACAAATACCGGCTCGGGAGGGGCGGGGCTACGAAAAAAGAGAGCATTCCCAAACGTTGAAAGAGAAGGCCTGTCGGGCATTTTTTCAGAAAAAATAGGCTTACTGTCCCGACTGTTCCGACGCAGCACCCGGAGAAAGGGGGCGCCCCTCATGGGCACGTTCAGCGCTCAGTACCCGCCGACCGAGTGGTTCAATCCGCGCGTAGTTCACCTGCACAGCGTGGCCACGCAAACCAGAGCCGCCAGTCCATCGGTAAAATTCATTCACCCATACTTCGCATGGTTTTTCATCCGTGCCAAAAGGGATATAAATGAGTAAAAAAAAAAAAAAAAAAAACAATTTATCTAGATGATGGAGGGGTTGGAGCATTCGCAGGCAAGTTTCCAGGTGTGGGACGATTCGAGCTCGTTGCGCTCGGCGACGTTGCCCCGGAGGCACCACCACCACCGGCAGCCGAGCGCCGATTCGTCGAGTCTCCTGGCCAACTCGACGCCCCGTAGCTCGAGGCGCCACCGCTCGCCCTGCTCGACCCTGCCCCGCTCCAAGTGCTCGAGCCTGAGCAGGTGCACCTCGAGGGCCTCGGTCGTGCCCTCCTCGACGACCAATGGCCCATCACCGCAACAACAACAACCACAATCCAACGGCAAGAGCAACAACTCGACCAACTCCTCGCCCAGCCGAAGTGGGGGTAGCTCTGGTTCCGTGCGGGCTGCCCCCGCCAGCAACAACTCCTGCAGCCCCGCCAAGGCCTCCGGCCACTTTAGCCGACTCCAAGGCTCGAGGCACTCGTCCCGCCGGCCGAGCCACGAGCTTACACCCTCCAATGGGCCAAACTGCCCCACCAAGTCAACCAACGGCTCGCCCCAGCACAAGGTACGGATCAACACCCTCGGACTTGGTGCAAGTTTTCATTTTTTTTTTTTTTTTTTTTTTTTTTTGCTGGAAACAATTTTGTTTACAAGTATACTGTTTAAGTAATTAAAAATGTTTTTCATTACTAACGATATATATAAAGTTTGAAGTGAAAAAAAAAAAAAATAAATAAATAAAAAAAGTAAATTTGAAGGCAATGAAATTGAATCCCTCATGGCAACTAAATAAAATTGTAGGTCCTGCAAAAGTCCTCGTCGAATCACTCGAGCCACTCGAGCGGTAGCAAGTCGACCTCGAGCGGGCGCTTGTCCGCGTCGCCGCTCAAGACGGCGAGCTTGTCGGCCAACTCGTCGCCCCTCAAAGTCATCCAGCAGCCCCAGCAGTCCCAGCAACAGACGACGCTGACGCCACTGCAGGAGGGCACCCAGAACTCGATAACCCTCCAGGTCTCGACGAACCTCAGCCCTTCGCAGGAACTCCAAGGGGCGATACCGAGCGTCCAGAGCAGCGTCACCCTCGCGTCCAACGCCACGAGCACCACCACCATATCCGGCTCCCCCGGCACCAAGATCTACGTCCACCAGAACAGCTCGCCCATGCGCTCCGTCATCACCTTTGAGAACAACAAGTCCTCCACCACCACCACCACAACCACGACAACGACCAACAACAACAACAATAACAAGAGCACCAACAACACCGAGGAACAGCACTTGCTCACCGAGAAGGCCAACAGCAACAAGCAGCCGGTTTGTACGCCCGCGAGGCCGGAGAGGCCCTCCTCCCTGTACGCCAACAACAGGGACAACAACGCCTCGGACAAGGAGAACAAGCCAAAGCTCCAGAGGCAGGACGCGGAGGAGAGCAGCACCAAGAACCAGATGCTGAACAAGCTGAGCAACAACTACCGGCTGAACAACAGCCAGGCCCACCTGATCGATGGTGGTGGCAACGGTGGCTCCGACAAGCCCACCAGCGAGCAATTGAACATGAACAACTCGCGCAAGCTCAGCCTGTCGCTGTCCAAGGATGCACTGAGCTACCGGAACCTCCTGCGGCCGAGCGGCTCCAAGAACAACGTGGCCACCGCGGCCAACACAGCGGCCTCCTCGACCTCGTCCTCGAACCCGCCCTCGCCGACCAAGTCCTACGGGGGTGGTGGCAGTTGCTTCGGGGGCAGCTACAACAACGTGTACATCGAGAAGCAGCTGGTCCAGCAGCAGGGCAGCGAGCCGAGCCTGTTCAGCAAGACCCCGAGCAGGCCCGAGCTCTACTCGTATCCTAGTCTCAGTGACATGCAGGTCCAGTTTACGAGCCTCGCCGCCCAGAAAATACTCAAGGGCTGTCCTCTAAACAGCGTCGACACCCTCGTCGAGGTCAACATGGCCGCGGCCGACAAGCCTTGCAACAATCGCGACCTCGCCCCTCCCACGGTTCACACCGACTTTGGCCTCGTTTGATCAATCATCACCGTCAACCATCTTTCCTCCATACCCACACTTATTGTTGTTTACAACGCGACATTGCCATTTACTGCCTTTTACTCGTCAGTCTTGGCGAGACTCTTGGAAGCTTCTTGTTTTTTTTAAGTTGTTTCACGATACTTTTCAACCGTCAGATTGTATAGTTTTTTCCAGGTGGTTGAGCAGTTGTTTATCGTTAAGAGTTTTGATTATCATTGACTTGTGTGGATTGAAACTTTTTTTTTTTTTTTTTTTTTTTCACAATTGTACATGTAAGATGTTATATGAATTACGTGTAGCCCCGCGTTTCGGCATAATCATCATAATATTGTTTGTACACATTTCGCGTCGCTTGAATCAACGAAAGCGATTAGCCAAAGTCATTAAGTAATTTCTTCGTGTGGAGAAAAATGAAAGGAAACAAAAAAATAAATAAATCAATAAAAATCCAGTATCTACCACATGATATTATACGTATATTCTAACAAGTTTTCATTTTTTTTTTTTTTTTTTTTTTTTTTTTGTTCGCAGGGGACATCGAGGACTGCCTGGTGACGCCGGTCTCCCAGGGCCAGTTCACACCCCTGCCGGAGGCCCTCTGCTGGGCGATCCTAGAGCTGACGTCGCAGCGCCAAGCCGCGACCCTGGACACGGTCCGCTCGGCCCTGAGGAACGCCTTCCCGGCCATGCAGAGGCCGAGCCGCGATCTCGTCTACGACGCGCTGGCCAAGCTCATGCAGGACCGCAAGATCTACCACACGGCCCAGGGCTACTTTGTCGTCACACCGGAGACGCGCCGATTGCGCCGGGAATCGGGATCCACGGCCGGTGGTGGCGGACAGCACAGGAGCTCGCGCGAAATGACGTCCGGGCGCTCGCAGCCGGCGGGCATGCTCATGAGCAACGACGAGGCAATGNAAAAAAAAAAAGGATAAACGACACAAACTGTTTTTGAGAGATGACAAATTTTAGAGATTTATATTGTTGGTAATGAATTTTTATAGAAAGTAATTAGTAAAGTATACGTTTTGTAGTAAATTTTTTAAGCCTGAAGCGTACTTTTGAAAAGAAAATATGATATATTGTAAAAAAAAATGAACAAAATATAAACACGTACACAAGACTCGCGAAAACGTACGATCCTAGTCCTACCTTTAAGAGCACAAGATCGTGAGCTTCGTACATATAAAGTATGCATCAGCATCAGAAACGAATTCACTAATAGCGTTTTGCGTTTGTTACACCGTGTGACACGTGGACCGTACATATATGCAACACTAAAAGTATGCATCAACAGAAACGAATTAACCAATAGCGTTTTGCCTCTCTGCATGACGTGCTGTGACACGCGAGCGGACGCAAGCTGTAGACGCACAGCATTTTTTTCATTAAACGACTAACTTGTAGAGTGTAAAATTGTATCGTTATTGTCTTACGGAATGTAATTAAAAGCGCAACAATAAAAGACAAACATTATAAACACTTAAAACATTAATTTCAACTAGTGTTTTTGTTTCATTTCTTACCTCAAGTTTTATATGTTTTTAAAAAACTTAGACACGGGGTGAGATTTAGAGTAACTTATTATTCATCAAATGCAAAAATATTTTGCCATTACAAAATATTAGAGTACATCTAAAAATAAATTAATTTCTATCTAATTCTATCGATAGCAATTACACATGTTGCAACTAACATGTAAGTTTAAAGAAAATTTACTCTTTGGAGCAGAGTAATGAAAAAACACTTCAATAGAAAGTTTTACACTGCTCATTTCTACTATGTATCTTCTTAAATCGATGAAACATTCATCTAACTTTCATTGGGCTTTTTGTTGAATTAAATTACAATTTGGGAATAATTTTAATCAATATTTCGATCTCAATAGTAGGGAGGCGATCAAAGTATCATTTAAATTGAATTTCACGTTTTATGGTGTCAATATTTTTTCAATAAACTTTTTTACATCTTTCAATTCCTAAAAAATAATTTTCAATTATTATTATTATGCTTAAAGTATAAGATAAAATTTTTTTTAATTCAAATGTATTCACCTCATCGCAGGATGCATGCATAACTTCCCTGTACGTTTTGAATTCAGTGTTAGTCATAAATTGTTTTAATGCAGTCGCTGTTGCTTGACCCCATTTATATGGAACTATTGGATCGCAATCGCCATGGCATTGTAAAACAGGTGTGTCTTTATTGCCTTTGGCTATCTGGAACGTGAAAATTTCTGTATAGGAGGAAAATCCAAAGTAATAGTCGTAACTTTTATGAATAATGATTTTATTACGGCTGGAAATTTTTGGTGCAAAGGGAGCCAAGTTGAAAGAGCTATGACCCCTGCTAATGGTTGAGGGAAAGTCAGAGCACTGTACAAAGCTAATGCTCCACCTTGACTGAATCCACCAAGCATGATTCGTTTTGTAGGTATTCCTGACTCTACTTCTTTAAGTATCATGGAATGTACATCTTCAGCAGCCTTTTGTATACCTTCTTCATCTTCTGGTCCAGTAGCATCCAAGGTTCGTAGATCGAACCTATCCGTGTTTACAAATTGTGTTTTAGTGAATTGTTTAGGAATACATCATAAATATTGAACGAAAGAATGAAAAACATAATCTCACCATGATGGCATTTTGAAACCGCCATTTAAGGTAACGGGTCTGGTGTCACTAAAATTATACATTTTATCATTAGCATTATGAAAGGTCCAACACCATAGGTAGGATTATTTCCAATAATTTTATACATACGCAGTCGGACATATTACTTTAACATGTGACGATCTCAAGGAACCCAGTGTGCTTGCCCAACCATGGCTAGGGGAAAAAATCAATACACGTTAAACAACAAATTTGGTGGGTCATTCAGTGTAGTATGTACAATACGCTTCGGTAAAACTTACCCTGTGTCACCAAGTCCATGAAAAAAAATTAGCTACAACACAAATTTATTATATTTATTATGAATAACAACCACATGCAGTCACACTTTTATTTAAAGGCTTAATAATTATTTATATACTTATTGTAACTCAAATTCCAAATTGAAAAATAATCAGGGTATGTAGCAATATCGTTTGGCAACTTGGTTTCATTCAGAAAATTAAAGCATTTCAACATAAAATTCACAAAAAACCCAATGAGCATTTGAGTATGCAAAAAAAAAAAAGAATATTACAAATGAAATTCGCATGAGGTAAGGTGGTACCAAAAACGCAAAAAAATAATCGCAATACATTGTTATCGTACAGAGAAGCAGAATACGGTTGATTTGTAGGGAAAGTGCACCTCTATAAGTACAGTATAGCAAAGCAGCTGGAGTGGAATCGATTGGGAGTATGTAGTCGCGTGGGCTTGATTTACATAAGAAAAATAATAGACTTAGAGTTTAATTTATCGGTCAATAGACGGTACACTTATGTGTACCATACTTAAAGTTAGGCGATTAAAAGATAAATTTACAAACAAAAATCATCATACTGAGTAAAAAATACTATCATAGATTTAGATTTCCCAGATAATTTGTAAAAATTGATGTTGCCTGCTGACGTAAATACACCAGAGTAATACAACCAAAAAAAATTGACGTCAATTTACAATATCGTTGTAATTTGTCACAGTCAAAAATCTAATCAATACTTTATTAATGTTTAAGTATTAATGTTTTACAAAGTTGATGTTGTCAATAAAACTTAAGAGCTTCTGGTGCAAAAATCTTACCTAGAGGTTATACGCACTTATACATTCAACACGAGCATATCTCGTCAACACCATCAAGATAGTTTATGAGCTTTAAAGCTATTATCTAAAGAAAAAAAAAAAAAAAAATTGCGGAACAGACATACTAACATGTCAATGATAGTAAACATTGTAAGTAGGTAAATGGTACTAAGTACGGGTTGAATTTTTTCCAAATCTACGATAGTATTTTCTCTTATTCCAACACCGGAAGCTCGCGCTTGGCTCTTCAATGAGGCAGGTGCGATGCATGGCAATTATGCATAATGAGATCAATGACAAAATATACTTAATGAATGATTAGGCAAAACTGCAATTTAATAAAACGACTCACCGTTGCCGAGTGCCTTGAAGTGGCGGCAATCACCACGGGGCTTGACATCTTCTTCTTCTTTCCGCACACTGATCACAAATTACGCAAATAACGTATAAAACAAGACAACAATTGATTATCACGCTGATCAAACTACTTGAAAACTACGTACGACGAGAATAAATAACCATGTAGGTACTACGACGAAAAACGATACGCGAACAAGAGACTTTTATTTCCCCTCGGAGGAAAGTCGACTGATGGCTCTTGCTTGCGCGTGATGTAGGTTATGGGGCGGGTGTGCAGGGGTGGTGGCGGCGGTAGCGGCGCGTGCAGTAGGTATATTTTTCTTGGAAAAGAAGAGGACGCGAGCCAGGCAATCGGGGATGATGCAGGATATATTATAACATTTATGCGCCGACGCACGTTTCTATTTCTTCTTTGACAATAATAATTGTACACTCGATTCTCGTGTCTTCCTTTTCACACGCCTCTGTGTATAAAAGCTTCGACCTCATGTATTATATATTACACGTTCAACAACGTAGGCATATATTTTTGTATTAATTATACTTGGTGACAGTTGAATTTAGCGGTATAGTTATATTTTGAGAAAAGAAACAAAACAATCGAATCATTCACGCGTTCGTTTGACCTTCAAACAACCCATATTTTCCTTTAAACTTTTTCGCCGAAGCTTGATAGTTTTTCTATCCTCCTCCCCCCTTATTATTTTTCTCTTCCGCGCGCGCTCTCATGACGCATGCATCTGAGTGATATTTTAATTGACCGACGACCGACGCATGCATCTTATACGTGGAAACATCATGTGTCAATGGTGTGAAAAAAAAAACAAAAAAAAAACCACAAACCTTGCCAATTTCCCATGAACGCACGTGCGGCTCACTTTTTACGGTTGATGGTTACGTTGGGAGACTTGACTAGTGGGAAAAAATAAATTGACCCTCCATTTAAACTTGGACGGGTCGCTGGATCTCTTTTACGTCGCGTGGGAGGCTGTTATTTTGGATTCCCATTGAAGCCTGCACGCAATACGAAATTTCGTCACAGTAGACCGACAACCCTTTCAACGATTACATCGCTGCACAGCTGAGTGGATATGTAGAGGGATATGTCAGTCTGATTCGCGAAAACTTGTTTTTTGTTTCGGAAAAACTTGACCATTGACATTCAAGGGGATGTTTCCCTGCATATTTTTACGCGCTCATCTCACTCGAGCTTGCAAACGCTACTGAAAGCTTCGCCTCGTCTGCTATTCGGGAGAGCTGCTCTCTGATCACGTGGTAGTTTTGAGGGTGCATGGATTATTGAAAAGATTCAACTTTTGTCTTAAACATTTATAAATATATTTATTTACACTTTTTTTTCTTTTTCATTTCAAATTAAGTACAACGTGTTGAAACTTTTGATAAAATGGTATCAAATACACAAATTTAATTAGGTACATATAAAGCAAAATATAAATTATTTTAGTTTGATTCTATGTTAATCAGTGGTTCGTCGAAATTGGCCAGAAATAGCAAAGATTCGGAAGCACTTGTTGATTCTGTGGGAGATTTTACAGATGTATCAGTTGATTTTTTGTTGAATTCTAAAGGTGTGAGAAACGATTTATCATCCTCTTTTTCTTTGATGAGTAGCAACGGTTCCTCCTTACTTTTTTTTTCAACTGTTTCTTTTGTTTCAAACATAAAGAATGGCTCGGATTCATCATCCAACTTCAACAATTCCTCAAATTTCTGATTCATATTGGTAAAACCACTTAAATCCACCAAATCACTCAAGTCTGTTGGCTTAGATTTAGTTTCACTTGGTCCTTGCCTCGCACTGCCACTCGTACTTGGCTTTGCTTCTTCACTCGCGTCAAAATCTAATAATTTACTTGGATCAAACCCACACGCTCCTTCCTCCTCATATTTTTCATGGTCAGGAGCCTTTTGTGTAAAAGTACTCTGAGGTAAGTCAATTTCAACGGGAAAAATAATATTTTCCGACAGTACTTTTAAAATGCTTTCAAAATACTCAGAGAGTCCAGTAGAGAATTTTTGCAATTGATCGGCAATATGCTCAAAGTGCTTATTTTCTAAAAGTTCAAGTTTGATAAGAACGTCTGATCTTAGTTTAGCAAATTTTACTCTTGCATTTTGTCTGCATCGTAATACCAATCGATATTCGTAATTTCCTGATTCAACTCTGTACAGTGGTTCTTGACTAGATATAGAGATTTGCTCTTCGTCGTCCATTTCTTTGACTTTCAAACAGTACGACAGATATTCGAATTTGACATCAGCATATTTATTAATTGTCATTTTTGTGTCAGGAATGGCTTTCTGAAGGAAAGTTCCAAGGTCATTCAAAATTGGCTTGACTTTTTTCAACATGGTGATGCCAATTTTTTCCATTTGTCTGTGCATCTCGCCAAATTTTGTGAAAGCTTCGCTGGCCCTTGATTGAGGTTCCTTCACCCCCATTGAGGCAAAAGTATCTCCAAATACTGTAAAGATAGTTATTCAATCAACGAAACAACTTAATGACGAAAGTCGCAAGTGAAATTAACACTAAAAATTACCTCTAAATACTTGAAACAGATCAAAAAATGCATGTAGCACGGATTTCATATGTGTAGTGAGACCTTTGTAAAAATTTTCAGTCTTCTCCAGTGCTTGCAATCTTTGAACTAGTGTGTCATTGCAGAGAATTGCTCTAGACAATCCTAAGGCATCAGCAGCACTACTACCCATACTTTCGACTAATCTGTGCTTTACCTAAATTGAAAAGAAACAATTTTATCTCTATTTTATTCTTTGCATAGCTTTTTAAATTCAAAAAAATGTTGGTACCTTTTTCAAAAGTATATCCAAAGTCTTTCCCTGGCTCACATCAGCATGGAGTTTATTATAATTTATGCTTACTTTAGCTTCACAAGCTTGAATCATTTTTGCCACTTCAACTTTTGTCTTTCCTTTTAAACTTTCTCC
Source organism: Copidosoma floridanum (assembly GCF_000648655.2). The sequence continues at coordinate 2,083,627 of NW_019379522.1, read as the reverse complement.
ATTAACTGAAACAAGTTCATCACCAGCCTCTAATGTTCCATCTAGTGCAGCTGGAGTGTTGTCAAACACTTGAACAATGTAGAGACAAAGGCAGAATGGTGCTCCACCACCAATACTTATTCCAATGAGATTACTGCTGTCTTTTTCTATGACTACGTTACCAGAAGTAATAGTCATGCCCCTGTGTTTAAAACATTTTTTAATTAATTTCAATTTCAAACTATTAACAAAACGTGTTTTTTATAAGCTTTGTTACTGGTGTATTAATAAGCCACTTAATTCAACTGCAAATAGGACTTATTATTATTATAGGTGGATGCTCTCAGCAGTTGCTACAGGGAAAATTCTTGTTAATTTCACACTAATCGTTACTATGGATTATAACGTTGTATGGATTATTGTTGATAAGATTTATCAAATCATTGTATTTGGTTTAAGTGAAGTATAGATATGTTAAACGAAAAAAATACATACATGTTACCATTTCCCTTCCCTCATCAAACTATATATGTCATAGATAAGAAGAAAAAAAAAAAAAAAGAAGAACAAAATAAAAGTAAAACCACTAAAATTCACAATAAGAACATGCATCAGCTCATGCAAAATAAAAACTTACATTTGATCCATGTGTTGTGAAATAGTGGCAAACTGATCTTGTGCGACCAGTTCGACCATTGGACTAACATATCCAGAGCAGCCAATAATAGAAAATAATTTAAAAAGGCCAAAAAAAAGTGACTCTTTTTAAGTCTGGATAAACTTAAAAGTAACAATGCGTACATGCAATCTTCTGTCATTTTGGTGTGATGTAACTCAATACTAGCCAAAGGCACGGTGGGCATAGAATCAAAAACATCAATTAAATTTGATTCCTCTTTGGAGTCTGATAGCCATGCTGGAGTTATGAGAGATGAGGTTTCACCCATCAAACTGCTCCACCATGCCAAATGGCAATGTTTTGTGCGTAGAGTGTAAAAAAAAAAGCACATTTAGATTCAATACGAATAAATAAAACGAAAAACAATATAATAAAACAGTGTCTTTAAATGCTAAAATACTAAATAATGAACAAACATTTTGTCCTCTTCAACAGGGAAGTCTTCTTCTTCAAAACCAAGATCCATTTTTTTAATTGTAATGTAACCTAAATAACATTAATACATTAGAATCTGTCAGTTCATGAAAAAATGTTTCTTTCATTTGTACTTACGAACTGTAAAATTATTACAAAACGAATGAACTATTAAATTAGGTGACAGCAATTACTTCATTGTGCACTTAAGGTTGACAGTAAATCCTGTCTCGTAAGCAGCTTAACAAATTGTTTAAAAGTTTTATAGAATAAAACAGAATCGTTAGATCGTTCATCCGTTTAGGCGATGTTTTTGCGTTTTCATCGTATACCTATTCTACGCATGAAAACTTTCAAGGTAACACATGTTTGACATGCACGCAGGTTGCAAGCTCTCAAGCTATCCAAAACTGCATTAAAACGATTAAAACACAACAAAAAAAAGTAAATCGTATATAAATAAGTATCACAATAATAAGCTTAGCCTAACATGACAGCCGCTCCTGCTTTTCTGCTAGTGCTTGCACTGCTTGCAGGGGGGTTGATGTCCTCAACGGTGATTGGTTCATTGGTGCATAGTATCAAACGTCATCTCGGAGCTCAGAGTCAAAGCTCTCCAAAAAGTTGAAAAGCTTCGAACTCTGAAATAAAAAACAAAAAAAAAACAAGAAATAAGTTGTTTTAAAATTTATGTTACTATGCTTTTTTTTAAATTTAATTTGCCCTTTACTTATTTACCTCTACAGATAGTTTGATTATTAATTTTTACAGTACAAATGACGTAAAGTCAAGTTTCTATGAAACAATTGCATAAATATATGGCTTGATGTAATACAAAATAAGGCCACGTCAATCGCCGAGAGAAGAATAGTCTGGAAGAAGATAGGAGATAGGATTTCAGCCGCTAATGAAAACTCAACACGATCAGTTTGTGTTCTTCCGTTGACAAATAAGTTTTACAAGAGTGTAGTTTCGAGAGCCTTGTGAAAGTATACGTACACGTTTATTAATGTGCATATACTTATAACGTTGTGTCTAAATACGTGACAAGCATAAACATTAAGCAGCAGCAGTAGCATTACAGTAGTAGGTTAACTTTGACTATCAGTGATGGTTTCAGGTACATAAGGACTATAAAAATTGAAGAAAGTTTACCGGGTGATTTATGTGTTGCGCAAAATCTTGTTAAACACCACCTGTGCAAGAAAAAACGTCACAATTTTTTTGCAAAAATGTCCGACGTGGGGACTTGGTTCAAAAGTTTGCCAGTATTCACGAGATACTGGCTGGCCCTGACTATCGCTTTTTCCATCATCGGCAGGTTCAAAATTATTAGTATAAGCAATCTCGTACTGCTGTATGACCCTTTTATTCGCAACTTCGAGTTATGGAGAGGTCTTACCAGCCTGTTTTTCTACCCAGCGAGTTTTCATTTACTCATGAACCTGTATTTTTTGTACAATTACTCGCTAAGACTGGAGAGGATAGATTTTGATGGCAGGCCTGCAGATTACTTCTTCTTACTTATATTCAACTGGATTTGCTGTCTTGTAGCGGGATTATTACTAAACTTTACTTTATTGATGAATTCCATGATCGTTAGTGTTATTTACGTCTGGTGTCAGTTAAACAAGGATGCTATTGTACAATTCTGGTTTGGTAAGCATCAAATCTTTACACCTAAATAGTTTCTTGCATCATAATGCATAACTCTTTTTTTTTTTCTAATTTTTTCAGGGTTACAATTTAAAGCCATGTACTTGCCATGGGTTCTCTTTGGAATCAATTTCATTATTAACCATGATGGATTAGAAGAGCTCATTGGGATTCTTTGTGGACATTTGTACTTTTTCTTGAAATTCAAATACCCTCAAGAGTTCGGAGGACCAAGTTTGCTCAGCACTCCATCTATTTTAGAATATTATTTTCCTCAAAGAAGTAATATCCGTGGTTTTGGAGCTGCACCAACAGCGCAACCTTCTACCAATTCACCATTTGGCCATAGTTGGGGACGTGGTCAAGTGTTGGGGCAATAATTTAGTATTCAAGTGTGTTTAGTGAATTTATTTTGCTGGTGGTTGAGTGGGATGTGAAGCGTTTTTTCTTTTTTTTTTTCAAAAATTATGTATTCTATTGCCGATTCCGATACAACTGTTATTAAACAAACGAATTATTTGTTGTGAGTCATTAATATTACAAAGACGATAATTTAAGATGGATGTTGGAATATTCATAAAAGTTGTACAAGTATATTTGATTTTATAATTTTTTTGAAAGTGATAATATAAACATTACAACATAATTTTGTTTTGTAAAAATGTACAGTGAAAATTTTTGTATTCCATTAAAAATAAAGCAGACTTAATGTATTAATCCTCGAATTAATTTTAAATTTCACAGTCCAGAAAACAAGTTGAGCCATTCAAAAATTACGCTTTCTTTTATACAACTGCAAGTCTTCAACAAAAAAATGTTTCGTATATACATGTGTAGTTTAATATATCGCACGTACCGGTAGCGAAATTTAAATTTCTAAGCATCTAGAAAATTCTTCATCGTGATGTTAGTATTATAAATTATCAAATCACTTCTACTAAATCAAAGGGTTGAAACAAAAAAAAATATATAAGAAATTATCAATCCGGTTGTTCTTAAAAATGATTATTAATACTTGGTTCATTCATTTTATGAATATAAAAATTTTAACTATTGACACTTTGTGAGCGTTTAAATTTTCATTTACAGTTTACCGTATGAGATTAATACAATTTTAATACTAATAAAAAAAATTCGCTATCATGTTCTATAGTGAGATGTTTTCTTAAAAAAATAAGATGATTAACCAAGTAGATAATAGTTCATCAACTTGCGCGATCGAGTCTGATGGTCTGATCTATCTGCATACTGATCGCATGTCATCACGTTATTGACGTTAAAGACTTGGTCAGTCATGTCTGGTCAAATTTATTCGAGCTGCAGTTAAAAGTAAATTTTATTTTCATTCATTGCAATCGACAAACAACATTATTAAAAAGTTCATCATAGTATTTTGCATAATGAAATGATTTAACTTTCTTTAAAGTGGATCTACGATTTTTTCGTATGGAACCACCACGTGCGTTTGAAGACTGCATGCAGGTTTGTCAATTGAACCCATACAAAAGATTAGTGGAAAAATTATTTATTAATTTTTTCGCATGAAAAAAAAATTTATTTCTTCCAATTCACTGTTTATACGCAAAAATTTTATATCTAATCGGTATTATTCTTTTACACGCGATAATTGCGCGGTCGTATTATGACCACCACCATGTATAGGAGAGCAAGATGTTGGGGGTGATTGAAAAAATTGTTTCTATAAATTTCGACGATATATTTATTTATGTATGTACTTCAATATACCAATATTGCATTAAAAACTGTATTTTGATAACTTATTCTTTCCAAAACGATTTATAATAAATTGTGTAGCTTTCACCATTATCATAAATAATGAAAACCTTTGGATACTGGAAATGCAACAAAATGAATATGTCATGAACAACGTATCAGCTCCTTAACACCGCTAAAAAAGAATTTTCAGAATACAGTAAGTTACAAACGCGGTAATGACAGTTTGCCGCCTCTTTTGGAGCAATAAAATATTTTCGAAAACAACTGTTTGAACAATATTTTTGACCATAAATAAAATTTAACTCTGGATTCCTCAAATTATAACGATCGTTTACGTATTGTAAATGAACCATTTAAAATTTTTTTCGGTGTGGCGATCAATCCCTCCCTTTTGAGGAAATAACTATCCCCTCCAACTCTGCAGAGTGCACAGTAACGTGCATGCTGTACTTTCTTGTAGACTGTAACCTCTCTGATTACCTCTCATATGCACATTGTACATGCTTAGTAAGCCAACGCGACGTAGATGGTGAGGACGGTAAGAATTAGAAGCAGCATTAAAGAACAGAACTGCATGCGTGTGAAGTGCGAGCTGTGTGAGGTGCCCTGTTGTGACCGCGTTGATTTTGAGAGAGCCGGATCGGAATCGAAGCCGAAAATAATTAGGTAATTGTATCCTAGATAATTGCAATAGTTGGTTTCGTGTAAGCCCCGTACATACGTAATACGTTGTACATACGCGAATGTGCGAACCTAGAATTATATATCTATACAACGTAAGTAGCTAGCAGGTTATATCACTCATATAAGTATTCACTCTTTTCGTCGTTATCTTGGAATATTATACGATTCGTCGTCGGCGAAACTGTTATTTGGTTTACTTTAAACTTATTAGCGATCAGTTTGTTGCTTGCAATTTGGTTTCAAGAGGTTTGGGAATTGAAAGTTAAATCGTAAAATTTTTACACACCAATACTTACACAAAGTTTTTCGTTTTACAAGTTTAGTTCGACCGACACCTACTTACTTAATCCGGCAGCGAGTGGTGTTTTACAATACCTACATACACTTATCTACTTAAATCATAAACTTGAATATAATTATACTGTTGCAACGATTCCTAGGTCTCGCGTAACATTGAAGATTGTCTGAAAGTTCGTTATCTCTCTTTTCGCAGTTGACTGGAAAAAAAAATTGTCAAGTAAGTGAAGAAGAAACAAAAATAATATAAAAAGTGGCGGAGAAGGTGGAGGAAGCGGTGGAAGAGGAGAAGGAAGAGAAAGAAGACGAAGCCGCTCCGTTCTGCAGTGTGCGGTTGAGTCGAGTACTCAATACACGTATTACCTATAATCATCTCCTGGAGTACCCGTACCCCGTACCTGCAGGAGTGCATCAATTTTTGCGCGCGAGAGTCGAATATCGGCTCCGAAGACGCAAACAAGGCTGGCTGCTGCTGCTGCTGCTGCTACCCACGAAGACGCCTCGTCCTGTGCCGTTTTGATGTTTTCTCACGTTCTTTTTCGCCAGCATGGAAGATTCATACGAGGTTCGTAATTTTTGTTTTTTATGCATAATCGTCGCCAGGCTGGATATTTATTTTACGCGCATACGTGGGATTGTATTATATGTATAAGATACGCATTTACGGAGACCCGCAATGTCGGTGCTGCCGCTGATGCTTCTCTCTGCCCTATCTTTTTTTATCATGTGATCGTATTTGAGGTTATTTTATGCAATGTTGTGTCTTTCCAAAACAATTATTCAGTGGTCAAAAGTGCCGGTCATCGGTCGAAAATGGCAATGACCGTTTTTCCTCGATGAGTACTCGCGTTTAAAGAACCATGCGTCGATACTAATTGTAAGATCTGAACGTATCTCTCAGAAGCTCAATTATTGAGGTTACACACGGGCGGAAGGGGGAGGGTATTTCTCTTGCTAGCTGCTCCATTTGGCAAAAGCTATAGGGCTGAAGCGGAAAAAAGCACGTGTCGATCAAACGAGTCATTAAAATTCCAACGTTCAATAAAAATTAAAAAAAATTGGCATTATCGTTATTGCATTTGCAGCTATTATTGGCATGTTTTTTTTCAAGTGATTGGTGAATTATCATTAATAATTAGATTTTTTTTTTTCCAGAACGACTTTGAATTTTTAGATTTATCAAATTTAGATGAACACGGCAAAGATGAACTGACAGCTATTTTAAAACCCAACTCCAGTACTGATACGGTACAGTTGCCATGGGTTGAACAGGATTGCAGAAATTACCATGTGCTCTCTGCTGAACAACAAGTTCAGCATCTAGAGGAGCCAAAAGTCTGGCCTCAATATGGTAGGATTTGATGAGCTTGATGTTTACTACAGACGGGCTAAGCGATAATGTCAATTATTGATTGAGTAATGGTTTTCTTCTTTTTTTTTTTTTTTCTTCTAGAAATGGAGGGAAACGTATTGAAATATGATCAACCAACAACAGCATCTTCCGTCCTTCTCACAGTACCACCAAATATTCCCTACAGTCAACCGATGATAACACCCATGTACGCCACCGATTGGTCAAATGTATTCGTGAACAATGATCCCCAACATGTCCACCCTTATATGCAAGGAATGGCTTACCCCCAAAATTTGTATACACCAAATAATGATCCATCACCTCAAGACATATCCTCAATGAGAGAAGGAGGAAGACGCGGTCGCGGGCGAAGCAATAAAAATTACGGCAGAAGTATGAATCATGGTCACGAAATCCAGACTGGCTACATGGGAGATCACAACCAGTATCAGATGAATATGCCATATCAACAGTCATACGTATGCATTTCGGAGCATGCTGTCACACCCCAGCAACATCATGCTACTGGACAGCCAATATTTTTCCCTTCTCCTGCAATATATCATTCACCTCCAATGGCACAACAAACTCATCGTGTTGAGTAAGTTGAAACATTTACAACAATCATGTACTACATTTAGTAGCACATCTTAGTAATTTACTATCTTTACTTTAGTTACCTATCATATCATCAATCTCCAACAAATACAAAACACAGTCGCCACTCTCAAAGTATGTTACCACAAACAAATGGAGAATCTTCAACAAAAAGCACAAATCACAAATCGTATGAAAAACAATTACAAAATGTAAATATTTCAAAGCCTTCCATTCATCAATCACACGATGACAATAGCAACTCATCCCAAACCAACATAGTCACAACAGTAACTGTTAATAACAGTAACATAGAGTCGTCCGTCAGTGATGCTGATGAAAATTCAACTGCCAATAATACTACAGCTAATACAAAATTTGGTGTTAAAATTGAACACAACATTGTTTCAACTATCAATGAAAACTACAAAGGTGTTGAAATAAACGACATACCCTGCGTCAATATTAAAAGTAGTATAGAAGTTAAGCAAAATGGAAATGACATTAAGGAACATGATGAAACAATTTCTCCATCTAAAGCTCCAGAATTCGCTGCAAGTATAGCTCCTGTGGCTTCCAAACCCGTCGAAAAAGTTAATATTGAAGAAATTCATAGTAATGAAGTTGAAAAAATTGAAGAAGTTAATGAAGTAAAGGAAATTAAAGTGATAACAGAAAATAAAGTAGATATTAACGAACCAGTAGCGCCTGTTAGCACTTCAACTTCTGCTTCCAAGAATAAGTCTTGGGCTAGTCTTTTGAAGAAAGATTCGGAACTTGTTAGTGCCAGTGCCAATAAGCCAACAGCTCTTATCCCACCTAATAACATAACTGTCGTAGCTAGTGATCATATTGAACCACCTTCACAGGAAAATTACCATCAAAAGACTCAATTACCATCAAAAAGTTTAAATAACAAATCCCTTCTAGAAGAATCACAACAAAAAAATAACGTACCAGTAGATCAATTCAAAACGTTCAACAACAATGCATCTCAAATACATTGTGATGACCCAATAACGTATAGGATGGGTGGTAAGTATTTCGTCAACTTTTTGATGTATACGTACTGAAATTCAAGTATTGACAAAAAAAATTTTTTAGAATTTTTACTGGGTCATCAAATGGAAAAACAGACTGTTAGCTTATTACCTCGAGGATTGACAAATCGCAGTAATTACTGCTACATTAACAGCATATTACAAGCTCTACTTGCTTGTCCACCGTTTTACAACTTGTTTATGGCTATGCCGTACTCGAAAAATCCTTCAAGACACTCACCTAGTCCTCTAATCGACAACATGTAAGAATCAAAGAAATATTTAACCAGGAAAGGTAAATGTATTTTTCACTAATTGAAAAATATATTGTTTTAACAATTACAGGATTCAATTTGTACGTGAATTTTCTCCACTCCCGGAAGGTGCTCGTTTAGCGAGGAAGGATAGAGCACAAAAGCGTAATGAAGATGCTATTGTGGATATTCAAAGTGGTGTTCCATTTGAGCCTTCGTATATGTATACCATTTTAAAAAATACATCGTCTCCTGGTGTATTTTCTGTAGAAGGTCGGCAAGAAGATGCCGAAGAATTTTTATCGTGCCTGCTAAATGGAATTAGCGACGAGATGTTAGAGGTAACGCATTTTATTTATTATAAAAAACAAATTACCTCACTTTTACGAAAATTTAAAAAAATTTAATTTACAATTTTTCAGTTAATGAAATTGGCTAATAACAACGAACAAAAATCCGTAGATTGCATAGATGCTCAAGATGAAGAGGAGTGGAAAGTATGAACTCGTCAATTTATGTCGTGTTATATATAATATTAAAAGTGTGGGTAATAATTTTATTCCTTTTTTTTTTTTTAGGTAATGGGCCCCAAGAATAAAGGATCAATTACGCGAAGCACAGATTTTGGACGTACACCATTATCAGACATATTTAGAGGACAATTAAGGTCAAGAGTTCAACGAGCGTCGGAACAAGCCACAGACTACGTTCAGCCATTTTTTACCTTGCAACTTGAAGTCGAGGTCAATAAAACTTTTTTAATTTTAATATGTTCATATGTCATGAATCTAACAAGATTTTTTGTGTATGTAGAAAGCTGAGTCTGTCAAAAGCGCACTAGAAATACTTGTTGGAAAAGACCCACTTGAAGGAATGACTTGCAGTAAAACAAAACAAACAATTGAAGCGTGGAAACAGGTCACACTGGAAGAACTGCCAGTAATACTTATTTTGCACTTAAAGTGGTTTGATTATAAACCTGATGGTTGTTCTAAAATCCTAAAAAGCGTAGAATTCCCCATAGATCTTAAAATTGACAATAGTAAGTAATTAAACTCGTGCATGCTCACTTGGTAATATAATTAGTATGATTAACGTAATGTTTTTATTTTAGAATTGATGTCACTGAACGCCAGACCAAAGTCGAGTCAAAAACAAAGACAGTATAAGCTGTTTGCTGTTACCTACCATGATGGAAAGGAAGCAACTAAAGGCCATTATGTAACTGATGCCTTTCACGTTGGGTACGGCGGCTGGGTCCGCTATGATGACAGTTCGCTTAAAGGTGTCTCTGAGGCAAATGTACTGAAACCTTTACCACCCAGAGTACCATATTTACTATATTATAGAAGATGTGATACTATTGGGCTCTCAAATAATGTTAAAGCGCGGTAAATTACTTGCAGCAAAAAAAAAAAAAAAAAAAGACCTATACATAGTTTAACACCTCGTTTTAGATAACAAAAACTTGCATTTTTATATTTTCTAAATTTAATGTACGATTTGTATTACCGGATAAAGCGTTAACAGATCGAAATTATATTATTGTAGAAAGATGAAAACGTTATAAATGTACTATATTCTTATTGTTTTATATGTATACATGTACACAACTCATCATGTACATGTTTACGTGAATGGAATGCGATCATATTTGGTATGTGAAATAAAGATAGTAGGAGTTGTGAACAACTTATCTCTAGATGAGAAGCAACTGCTTAGTTGTAACTGTAAATGTAAAAATTGTTAATGTAAAAATAAAATTATATTGCTTTCTATACACATGCTTCACCTTTTTTGAGTAACATTAAGATCATTGATTCTTACATTCTTTTATTATTGGTTAAGTTTACACAATTTTATCATACTATTTAATATTCAGGTTAAATGACATCCTTAATTTCAGTACAAATTTGTTTTTATCTTACTCTTATATTTATCACAATTTTAGTTGAATACTGAACTAATTATAACCTAATATTTAAAAATTATAGATATTTTATCAGTGAAACACTTGTCACAAAAACTTATTTCTAGAATAATAAAGTATTTACATAATGTACGCATTAATTACAAAATTTAATACAATCCTAAATACCTACACTTTCTCCATCCAATGGATTTACACAAAACTTTTTCTATTCTTATTATTTACAATAGGATTTTTTTTTTTTTTAACAAAAAAATTGTATTTAACTTAAAATAGTTGATTCATGTAAAACACACAGAATTGATTGAAAAAAATAATTAATTATGGTACGCCTCTTTTATAAATGTATGGTATGCACAGTATGATGAAAAATAAAGTGAAGAAAAAAAAATTCGTCAAGAGATGCTAAAAATGTGGCAGGCAGACCTTTCCAGCAAATAGTTCAGAAATCACTGTGATCCAAAGTGATAAAACAAACAAGATGTATGACATACCGACTTGATGAGAATTTGGCAACTGGTATGGTTGGCCACCGATCTCATCAATATGGAATCCCATTGGAAATATAACTGCAGCCAAACAAAAAACTACCACTGTAAGAATGTAAAAAAAAATTATTGTACCTGCAAATGTCAATTTGATATTGCATATACAAGAGTACTCTTACTTGCACTGAATCCCACCCAACGAGCATAAGGTATAAGATTTCTATCCCAGTGTGAACTGATCAGTAATATAATGGTAGTTGTGATTAAAATGCATCCAATTAAAATGCAAACCAAGGCTGTCCACCATTCTGGTTTTAAATCTGGCTTGTAGCAAACTTGAGGCCTATTGTATAAAGTCATGCACGACCACATCAAACCTAATCTTGTATCTCCTGTCATAATTATTACTTACAATCAAGTATTAAATAAAATAAGTGCACAAAATTGCATAAAAATCTAACCTCCAACATCAGTTATAATCCAATCTGGCATTGCGAGACTAACAACTGCAAACATATCTGCAGCGAGAAACAAAGTGCCAGAAATAATGGTCAACTTATCCATTGTTATTGATGATTGTTTACTTGACAATTTAAAATTTGTGTGTCAGTTGCTGAATGTAGTGCTCCTCATTGTCATTTATTTGTAGTACATAATTCAAAGTACTTATGGAAATCAATAATTACTTAATTAACTTTACACAGTGATTTTGTTACATCAACTAAAACTTGTTCATAATCACTTTACTAGGACTGTTTATACGTTATGGGCATGTTTTTGACAAATGCCTTTGATATCTAGCAGACGTAACAACTAGGCGCGCGAAAACTTGACGTACATAATTAATAATATTAAAATGATACGTTTTAGATTAAAAAGGACACAATTGTTTGATTATAAAGTTGATTAAAGTTTAAATAGGTAAACAATACTTTCATTACTAATACTTTGCACTCAATACTTTGTATTCATTGTGTTTTTACCTCAGTTAGTCTAGGGACATTTTTATCCTGACAAAACGCATATATATATTATCAGAAAAAAATGTAAAATATCAGTAACCGTACAAGTTTTCTGTTACGAAACGTGATATTTTTCAATACTCAACTATCAATAATTATTTTAGATCAAAAGAAAATAGGTGCCGTTATTTATTTTGTTGGTAAATTATTTTTTTTTATGAGTACGAGCTTCTAGTAAAATCAGAGTTAGACATTCGACGAGGAAGACTAGGGATATTTTCTCAATCGAAAGGTGGTGCGAAAAATAGCAGGTTACGTTGCTTTCTAGCAGGTTGCTAGTCGTAAACTGTTTGTATAAACGATTTCACGTCAAGTGAATGATTAGTTTGTTAATCAACTAATATTATTTTTTAAGTAAAAGAAAACTATTTGATTATAAAAGTAAATATCCACGCCAGGCATATCAGAATAACTATGAATAAGTGTACCTAATAGTCTACAAGGATCGATTCTTGACTGCCTTAGGCCTTTAACAAACAAAAAATTTCTCTTACGTTGTCACCAATAAGTCGTGATTTTTTTTTATTGAAATGGCTCTTGTACGTCAAATACAAGGAATTACAAAATTTATCTTTTCCTCCCGGATATCGAAACTTGGGTCAAAGAGCGAGCGACTCCAATATGTTCCATTTGCAAGGCATACCTCGACTACCCAGCCACTTTCAGAAAAAAAAGAGTATGTGTCTTCAACAAGTGTTTTGCAATGTAGTATTTCAATATTTGTCTTTAATATTCTTATGTTTTAATACTTTTTTTCGTTTTTTTGTTTTTTTTTTTTGTTTAAGAGTTAATGTTACGTTTGTGAGATCAAGTGGAAAAAGAATAGAGGCCAAAGGGAAGGTGGGAGATAGCTTGTTGGATGTTATTGTGAATAATGAAATTGATCTAGATGGATTTGGTAAGAAGATTATTCAATTTTCAACAATCTTCAGACAGTTAATAGAATCTCATGATCTACTACGAATTTCTAGGAGCATGTGAAGGTACATTGACTTGTAGTACGTGTCACTTGATCTTTTCCAAAAAAGACTATGACAGACTGCCTGATAAGCCATCAGATGAAGAAATGGATATGTTGGATCTTGCATATGAATTGACTGATACGTGAGTTACATATATTTCTTGGTAGTGTCTTGTAGATTTGTAAAAAAAAAAATTTCAATTTCTTTACAACTCTTGCAGATCGAGATTAGGATGTCAAATCATACTGTCGGAGGAATTAAATGGCCTTGAAGTTAAAGTACCATCCACTATCCATGATGCCAGATAACAACGTGCAGTGTTAGGTAGAAATTAATTAAAATTGACCTAGAGCAGGTATCATGTACAGAATTCTATAGAAAAAATTTTTTNTGGTCATAAAAGGTCTTTGACCCGCAGCAATGACACCGTGGGACTTTCTAGCTGAGTTTTTCACTCTCTCTCTCTCTCTCTCTCTCTCTCGCCCTCTGTGGCGCTCAAATGTTGTACCTGTATATATTTACAAAAAAATGCTTGTACATCAACAAACAAATTGAAAATTTCATGTTGATTTGAACTCATATTTTATGACATAGATATTAAGTGAAATATTTTTATTGATGACGAATGATTGTTATTAAAAACCTTTTTACAACATTTTGTTTTATTTCTTGAATGACTTGTACATTTTTAAAATTAAATAATTTATGTGTGATTGGTACATAAAGCTAAAACACTTTAATGTACCTAACGATTATTAATAATTTATTTTTCCATTAAATTGTACATAAAATATGATAGTTACTTTTAACTGCACTACCTACATAATGTGACAATGACGTACACGAATTTCATTTCATTACCCTGCCTTATGATCACGAGGCAACTTTTACTATAAAAAAATAGTTTCATACAATCATGTGCAATATATATTTCGTACATGTGCATTTTATTTACACATTGAAAATCAATCTTGACTTAAACTTAATAATAAACGTTTTCGTAAACTGTTTGTGAATATTCATAACATTATAATATTAACTACGAATTTTATACAATTGATAAAAATAGCTGAATTGTACTTTGTAAGTTTAAACATTTGAAATTTGCCCAACTTGAGCAACTCTGATTAACCATTTACGTTACAACAAATCATGGAATAACAAATGTATCATGTGTTTTTACATAAAACTGCAAACTTCAGTCTTTCCATGAGTTTTACACCCGGTAGCAGTGATGTTTTTTTTTTTTTTTTATATATGTAGTAGCAAAATGAGTAAATCTTACAAAAAAATTGTAAAAAAAAGGGCATACGCGTAACAACCGAAAACAAGTTTTCTCGTGAATTACTCCATTTGAACAACAAAAAGTAATCATCGTACACATACATCGTATTATATGAATCCAAAAAACGTAGAACAAAATAATTCAAGGACACACGTTTACAGTTCCATAGACCGCTATAGATTACTTCCTCCTAATGAGAAAACCGTTCGCAAAGTTATAATACAATTGAGAAGAAAAAAAAAAACCACATAACACGCATAAACACACTATCAAGAGTCCCCGCATCAGAGACAGGCAAGTGGTGCCTGTCAGCTCTAGAGCTCAAAAAAAAAGTGTACCCCAAAAGTCATAAAGCTAGCTCGGTGTAGCGTATACACGCATCACATATGTCACGCACTCGACACCTTGCATAATTGTTTGTAGCCCACGAGCACTCCAGGTATACTCAGACAAGCGTGGATAGCTCGTGACTATTGGCCGAGCTGAGGTCGACAGTGGCAACCGGCAGTCCGGGGCTGACGCTGCCCGCGGCCTCGCGTTGCTGTTGCTGTTGGGAAGCACGGCCAGGAGGTACTCCGGTAGGCGAGTGGTCGCCCGGAGTACGGGGCGGACTGGCCGGACCCATCATGAGGTGGCTGCGCTGCGAGGCGTTCAAAACGCCGGCGTGCAAGCCTCCGCCGGTAAGCGCCGGGGACATGGACACGTGCCGGTGCCCGTGTAGACCGAGCGAGTGCTGTTGCTGCTGGTGGGCCGGCTGCTGTTGATGGACCATCGACGCGTTTAAGCCGAGTCGGGAGTGATTGCCCATTACCAGCTGGTCACTAGCTGCCAGACGACTCGCGGCTCCGCACGAGCTCGTAACTTGTGGACGTTGCTGGTTCTGCTGCTGCTGCTGTTGCTGCTGCTGTTGTTGTTGCTGCTGCTGCTGCTGTTGCTGCTGACGTTGCAGCTGGGCCGCAGCCTCGTACTGTTCCCGACGAAGCGCCTTCATTGCATTCGTCTTCTCCTGAGCACAAAACATTACCCCACTGTTAATTGAAATTCAAACACCATTATAGGTACTACTTTGGTAGTAACAGACGGTCAGGGTCGTAATTCTCAATTAATTTTTATTTTCCTCCCAATGATCGTTAAATTAATTCAATGTGGTTTTTAACGAAATTCTATTAATAGCGCGTGATAAAGTCGAGAGTTGGGTGGATGGTGGATATAATTATCCTTGATGTAAGGTTTGAGAAGAGGGACGAGTGTAATATGTAGATGTATAAGTATGCCCGAGTAAAGTGAATGTCGAGAGGAAAAACGAAGAAAAATATACCTATACACGGAACTCTAAAAGGTAAGTTAACAGATTTAAAAGAGAATTCCCGGAATGTCGTGCCCTTTTCGATTGTACCTTTTTTCCGTTTAAATTTTGTATTTTTCAGAGGGGACGAGGGGTTTCTCGTCACACGTTCAAAACGAGTACGACTGGGCCTCTGTATATATGTGTAACCGATTTTTTAAAAAATGAAAAAAAAAAAAAAAAAAAAACCAGTTTGCCGGTTGCTCGCTCGAGGTATTTGACTCTCAATGTAAACATAGTGGCCATACGCATTATGTACACACATGTAAAAATCTTTAAGAAATCACGAGTTGTATTACAGAGAGAACAATCATTTTGTGACTTTGCATATTTCAGTGGTCATTGTCTCCAGGTCAAGTACAACTTTATCGTTATCCTTGAAAAATTTACGCCAACAATAGACTACTGGAAGAAAAAAAATCCGAAATTCATCTTTTTTAACAATTGACTTTTTTCAGAATGATTTTCAATTCTAGAAGGTGTGCCCTGCAAATACCTTTATGACCTGCTTTTCTTTTCCTTGTACGCGCGTACTTGTATCTTATATCGATCATGTCTACTGGAGTGGTTAATAATAGCTATCCTTAAATTTGATAATTTGTAAGTTGTACCAAAAGTGGACGTGTATCGACTTACTTTTTGCCACACGAAGACCGTGTGCACCAGAACGCAGCCACAATACAAAATTCCAAAACCGATGATCACCGACGTCACGATGGCCGATGTCGATTGGAATTGAATAAACGCGTAGAGTATCATACCTGAAACAAATATTATTGTTAATTTCATTTTTTCTGATATAATATACAATAGACTTGACAATTTAGTATCAAAATAATAAGCAAGGCGCGCGCGAACAAACAAAAAACAAATCATAATTCCCCGAATGTGATGATCGATCGAGAGCCGAGATTAAATTTTCATAAGAAAATTGTACTTTATATGTCATAATCTCTCATCAATTGTTTCTCATGAGATTCAACGAATACTGTCAATACAATGGAATGGTATTCTTTTCTTTTTAATTCGATTATGCGGGCCGATCCTTCCTTCACTGCAATGGAAGGCAGACCCGTGGCAAGATAGGAGCAAGCCCCAGACATCTCGCCCTGTTTCAAAAATCAGTTCGATATTCTGGTCCCTCAGTGAGGGACATATCAGATATCAAGCTGATAAGAACAGATACTACACTTTGATCTTAGCCAGAGGCCGAGAAGCGATACTAGAAACGAGAATTTTTCAGCTCTTATAATGTAAAGTTGCCAATCCTCTAGAGGGAAGCGTGTTTTCGGAGTAGGCGACGCGTACCGGTCGATTCTAGTACTACGCGCTAGCGCGGGGCGACTTTTCCGACTTCTCCGAATCACCGTCATCATCAGCGCAATTAAGACCTCTTTTTTTTTTAAATATCAATATGTATATATATACACCGTGCATCGAACCGGATCCGGAAGGTAAAAAGTCAGAGAGAAAGAATGACACAACGAGAATGGCAGTCGAAAATTCTCTTACCAGCTAAGAAGACCGGAATGCTTATAAAAAAACCACCGATCGCGCACACTCGGCTGATCGACGATTTCTGCAGGTACTTGTTTGTCCTGAAACCAAAAACCATACGACGCATTAAATTTCAACTATACATGTAGGTATGAACATTATTTTTATACATAGAATCGATAAAAGTCATAGGAGAAAATACAGGTATATATATATATATATGCGGAGAAAGGATCGAGTGACAATATTGTACTTATGATGTATGAGAGAAATTTGGTATACACGTCAATTAAGAGGAGCGCGCTCAAGTACAGAGTGCAACGCTACGTACGCGCAAGAATGAGAAATAAGGAGGAGGAGGACGATGAAAGGAGAAGAAGGAGAGCGGGTGGTCATAAAAGGTCTTTGACCCGCAGCAATGACACCGTGGGACTTTCTAGCTGAGTTTTTCACTCTCTCTCTCTCTCTCTCTCTCTCTCGCCCTCTGTGGCGCTCAAATGTTGTACCTGTAAATGTTTATTTATAAATTCATCAAGTACTTTTTGACTCTTGTTATACTCCGGAAGACGAGAGCGAGAGTAAGTTACGTGTAGCGACGACCTCCGCGAAAAAGGCCCGTGTCCACGCGCAACATCGTATTGCAGCCCGCATCGTACACAAGCTGCCCAAATAACCAAAATTTTCCTCGTAATACATTATCTTTGAAAAAACAACAGATCTGATGTAGTCGATGAGGGTTTTGCACTGCGCGCCGACCTCGTTTTCTTTAGGGTATAAATTGTAAGCACCGCGCGATAGTGTGACGGAGAGAGAGTAAAACAATTCTAAACGGATGAGCCAACATTTCGCAATGTGCATAAGATATATAGGTATTGGGGGGATTGAAATTCGTGACGAGAAATTCGAGGGAGCAAATTGAGCATCGACGGATGAGTACGTATTTCGCGGATGACTTTCAATTCAACTGTGCATGTATAAGTATAGAGATCGCTGCGAGCGATCACGAGAAAACGTGATACAAATTGGAAAAAACAAAAAATAGAGTCCCTCTGTGGTATATGCAATGTATGTATATATTACTCGTCGCAGCAGCAGCACGACGATGGCTTTATTGATACTGAGAAGTGAGTATATATATATTGGTATCGCGACACGGAATGTGAAGAATAATGCGCCGCGACCTCCTTACGGAAAATGAAAAGCTATCGCCTATATACGCCACTCGGTAAAATTCCACTGATTTTTGCGTTTAATATTTACCGATTGAAAGTAGATGAAATCACGTGAATGCCAATCAGCTAGTAACACCATAATATGTAGTCATTAAAAAAAAAAATAATAAAAAAAACACAAGAGCTTATATGTATGAATCAGCAAAACTGATTATTAACTGATGTGTGTCGGTGATGAATCAATGTGCTGTTTAAACGTCTCTAATCATCATTGTTATTGTTCAATTTTTTCACCAGCGTTCAACTGTTGATTGTACTGTATCGATGTATTGTAGGTACAACTTTTTGTTTAAAACAACTGCTTTATAAATGTACAGAGCATAAATATATTACCCCATATATGTATGTAATTATACATACACAAGGTACACCCATTGTATATATCTTTGTTGGGTTATTGTGGACGCTTTCGAGGTGAGAGAGGAAGCGGAAGGAGCGAATTAATAAGAAAAAGGGGCGGGGGGGAATAAGTACGTATGAAAAAAAAAAAAAAAAAAAAAAGGGAAACGAGCCCAAGGGATTGAGAAAGCACGCGTCTTTGCATATAAGTACGCGAGTAGGTATCGGAGCACGCGCGCGTTACATACATACGTGTATCATTACGTGATCGCGGAGGAGAATAGAGCAGCGCAAGAGGAAAAGGAAGATTATAAGTACTGCAGGAGGAGAACTGAAGTATCGAGTGCCACGCAGGTATAATATATGCATTTGTATGAGTCGGGTTAAGAGAGATTTTGTGTGTTCCGTTTATATGTATATACGGGAGTCGCTGTCTTATGGCGTTTGTATGCCTATATACAGCACCTTGTCCCTTGTCCCCCAATACAGTGTGGTACACCCAAAACTACCGTCACGTGGCTCTAATTTGCATATTTGCCATTCATTCGAGTATGGACGCAACGGGAGAAAGCCGCGCGCCAGAGAGGAATCTCTTCTATCATACAGCGTGATGGTACTCACGTGCCTCGCGGCCCATTCGATCAGCCCTGGGGCTACGCGAAAAAATGTGTTATACGTTAACAGCAACAGTCAATGGCATGGAAAGTTGAAAAAAAAAAAAATTAACACATTTGTTTTTTTTTACTATTTTTTTTTTTTTTTTTTTAAAGGCAATTTTCAAATTAAATGCCATGTAGTCATGGGCTAAAAAAACTTGTGCGATACGTATTAACGTAAGGGATGTTGCGTTTAATTTTATTGCATCTTAACTTGAAGCAAATGAAGTTTTTGGTGTAATAATTATTTTTTCGGAGTCAAAAAAAATCAAGTCGCATCACTTTTGATTATGTTTTTATTGATAAACTAATTCCACCTTCATTTTTTTTTTTAAGATTGGAAATATATCGTAACATATATATGTATATGAGCAAACTGTCAACCGGTGTCGCAACCATCAGTTTATAATACACGTGTACACACGCAAAACTGCCACCAGAGTTTCATTCGCGAGTAAACGAAAGAAATTACGATACGCCAGCCATGAAAATAAATCCAGCCTGCCGCTTGTGGTAGGTATATGACATATATGTACTTTGTATAGACACTCGGTCTATCTCATCAACGATTGTACGGGGCGGATTTGATAAATGGGAGGAGAGCCGTGTAGATTACACCGTACTCGTGCAAGTAGAAGCGTGCGTGTGTGGGATTTCTCTTTATTTATGCGTGCACGCCTCCCTATTTTTTTTTTTTTTTTTTGCAGCGGTCTTATTTTGCATGGGTATGAAAAAGATCGTTCGCCATGCGATTCGAGACTTTTGAGTGAAAAAAAAAAAAAAAGTTTTTTTCTGTATACATATGAAGAGAGAGGTGGAGAAAAAAAAACGCCTGGGCGTAAGAGATTACGCGCTCGACTCGCGATATGCGCGCTTTGCATTTTTTTTAATGACAAATATTGTCAACGACATGCGTGCGCGTCTAGATAGCGCGTATATATGCATGTACTTGGTCGATTTCAATGGACTCGATTGAGGCTGGAACTTGGCGGGTGTCTGCGAAAATAAAACAACTCGTTAATGCAGTTACCCTGTATAAAAAAAAAAAAACAAAAAAAAAAAACGCAAACAAGTGCAAGATGCTTTGAATAGTTAGTTTGGTCTTTCGCTGAAGTTTTTTGAAGCATTTTGTTATTTGATTAAAAAATGATTGTGGCAACAGTAACAACAATAACAAGAGCTAATGAAAAAAAACTCTTAATGTGCAAAAACATTCTACAAAGTCCAATATGCAATCGTAAGCAACGAGACCTGCAATTTGCATGGCGTTTGCAGAGAAAAGAAAATTGGAAAATTGCAGTATCGAATCCACGAGATGACTTTTGCAATTTAGCATCGATACGGCGGAACCTACGTGCAAAAGGCCGCAAACAAAACAATTTATGCAGCTGGTTGATTTCGCTGGGAAACGTACGGGTAGAAAGGCGAATATCGAGCTGTACGAAGCTAGAGAGCTCGGGGAAAAGTATGTAGCGCGGAATGACGATCTTGCACGCCATTCGAGCGAGGGTGAAAAGAAAAGTCTATTTTTGTTTAATCGCTATAGCATTTGGTGTACTTTGCATACACGTACAACTAATTGCAAATTAGTGTGAAAAATAATTGTTTTGAAAACAAAAATTGATGATACCAGTTTTTTTAGTAAACAAATTTGTAATCTTTGATGATTTAAGTTGCTTGGTATTAAAAATTAGTGCAATAGGTGCTGAGTATGTGTTTTCTTCCACCTAAAAAAAAATGTTCAAGCAAAAATCATGTTGTAGAGTAAGTAAAACTCCACCCGATATTAAATTTTTTGCTTACTAAAATGCAATTGAAGTAGATCAATATTATCTCGTAAGTAAAGAGGTGCATAGTACATTCACTCATGATATACAGAGTTGAGGACCAAATGTTCTTTTAAGGGGGCTCCTACGACTACTGCTAAGGTCAAAGACAAACAAAAAATAAAGTTTTGTTTTTCAATAAACAAATGTGTCTGAAAATCATTATGATATTTTTAATAACGTATGAAGTGGGAAAAATGATATTTATGTGTGTAGTTTAACTTTGTACGAAAAATTAATTATTGTTTTGACCAGTCTAGTGCATACGAGGGTACACCACCAGACCAGACCACCTGTGTTGGTGTAGTATAGCGATGTAATATATAGGTATATGGTATATATATGTCGTGAACAAGTACGTCTGCTACCCACGTGACCTCCTGACCTCCCGGACACTATTTATTTATTTCCATCACAAATATCTCGCTAAAATGGTCCTTTATCCACAATTTTTAATACAGCATATTACAGAGGAAGACTTCATCTACAAAACGTATATATTCAGTCTGCTGGGACATTTAATTTAGGTTTATTATAAACGAAAACAAATTGTTTTTCACGCTGCCCCATAGGAACACGTGCTAATAGTTACAACTTTGAGCTCGGATTTCTCAAAATTTTGACCCATTCGAAATATAATTTAGACCACCATTAAATTCAGTAGACTTTTATTTACAAGAAATAATATATATCTGTTTGGGGACTTTCGTGAAGGAGCCACCTTAATGTTACTGGTTCACTCCTATCCTCGGATTTTTCAATCAACTACAACTAGGTATGTACACGGGGTTCACCGCACACTATGAATACCAGGAGCAGATATTGTTTTTTAATTCGATTATGTGGGCCGATCCTCCCTTCACTGCAATGGAAGGCAGACCCGCGGCAAGATCGGAGCAAGCCCCAGACATCTCGCCCTGTTTCAAAAATCAGTTCGATATTCTGGTCCCTCAATGAGGGACATATCAGATATCAAGCTGATAAGAACAGATACTACACTTTGATCTTAGCCAGAGGCCGAGAAGCGATACTAGAAACGAGAATTTTTCAGTTCTTATAATGTAAAGTTGCCAATCCTCTAGAGGGAAGCGTGTTTTCGGAGTAGGCGACGCGTACCGGTCGATTCTAGTACTACAGTGTTACCTCTTCGTTGACGCGCCATCGTTTGAATTCGCGGATGAGTACTTACAATTTAGTTTATTTTTTATTTTTTTATAAGTATTAATGTTTGATAAAAAAAAATTATTTGTGAAAGTTTCAATATCATTGTTACAAAATTAAAATCGTTGGGATTATTTAAGATGAGAAATCCCATTTTCCAATGTATCATCAATACATTTCGTGTGTGCACATGGATGTAACATTTTAAATCTGGACGTGAAGAAATTGCATCTGTTTTTTTTTTTTTCAGGTGAAAATAAAAAATAGAGAAGAATAAAAACGAAACGATAATTCGAAACACTTGTTGCCGTACTGTGCCTTTCATATTGCACCATATATTGATGAACTTTGTCAATATTACACAAATGGCACGAGAGGCACCATGGACACAATCGCACTGGAGGACTGGGGCTGTTTTTAACAATAAACAATTGATAAAAAAAATTATTTTATTTCAATTAATTTTCGTTGAAAAATTTACACTCGTAATAAATTTCAATTTTTCAGAAACGCGTAACGATCATTTTGTTTTTCTAATTTTTTTCTCAAACTTTTAATTTTCCTGTGACAATAAGTCCCTTCTTTTACTACGCACGCAGTTCAGCACACCTACACAAACTATTAAGTTTACAAATGCGCGTACACGAAAAATACACAAATAGTATACATTTGTACCCATTGGATGTGATTAATGGTCCATAGGGGGTATACCAGTAATGTCACTTCATATGTACAATAATGTATGCATAAATAATCCTACGCGTATAATCACGCGAGCCATATAACGTATGAACGACATAAACGTCAATGTTAATCCCAATATTGGCCTTCTGTTACGTCAGTAAAGGGCATTTGCAGAGTCTTTCTTTCCCTATATGTATATAATACATCCGAGTCGCTGTGCCCGCCGCAAGATCCTATCCCGCGATTAATTAAACAGACAGGAAACCCGTCGAGGCTACCTTCGAGCTGCGATTAATGCCATAGGTGTACATTTTATACTACCGCCAATCTACCACTGTTGCGCGTCTACATTGTATATAACCACGAGGTAAGTCTGGTGCTGTAATGTGTTTATACATGTATAAAACGTATATAAAACGGAAGCAGCGTGTTCAGGATGCATCGTGCCTGTGGTCACTTTATAGGAGAGAAAACCGGAGGCTGATGTATATATGTATATATTAGGGATCGAAACATGTATAGGAATGATAATACAGTCTACCTAATAAAAAAAAATGATGTGAATAATGAATCCATACATATATATTACTAAGTGTAGCAAATGATACATTAACGTGTAACGCATACGAGAGGAGATCAACAGTGTGCTCTAATCAATTGTGTGGGTGCAAGGGCTTACAGCTGGACGTTTTGCAAAAAATACAATAAGCGATGAGTCATTCTTTCATGATGTTTCAGAAATTTCAACATGTAAAATAAACCCGTACGTGAATATATAGGTATACATGGTAGGTACGGTAGCACCGCGTGCACGCGTGCAGCACGAGACGACGGGAGGAGAACCGCGGAGTTGCATGAAATAAAAAGAGCCGGAGCCCGCACACAGCTGCACTTAAGGTATATGCGTATACGTATATATATAGATAACGTAAGTGATGATGTATAGGTATGGATACGTATACAGAGGCTCTGTACTTTATTCCTGCAGTAGATGTACCTACATACGTACATAGGTACACTTATGACGCAGCCGGCCGTTGACCGAGAGAAAGAGAGAGCAGTGTGGCCGGGTGCTGCACACGCACGCAAGCGTCATCATCGAGACGCGCGCCTTCTCTCCTTATGCCGCCGTTACGTGTACTTATTATAAGTCCCGTGGCCGTTGTTTGTTGTCAGGAGGCACGCGCGAGCAGCTGCCCACACACCTATGCATCCCCCTTTTTTACGATGCGCCTTTTGTACAAACATATGATTAATAAAAAACTCACCGAAATATTATATACTATATTATACACGCAAGCCGTGCTAACTGCTTTTTTTTTTTTTTCTTCTTTTTTTTCATTCTTACAACACTTGATGCACGCGTCTTTGGATTTCGACTCGCGTATGTATATATAAAATTTACAAGTACACCGCGAGCACTCTATTGTTGCGCATACGTTTTATTCGTTATTTTATTAGACGCGGGCTCAAAGAGATTTTTTTTTTTTTCATGCCCAATTAGGAATGGGTGTTTTTTGTTTTTATTTCTGACTCGTGAGTGCGGAAACAAAAATACAGCTTATATAGTGGGGTTTTCACGGTCATTCGTTGAAGAAATTTTTTGTCAACGGGCCACGCGTAAGTAAGTGTAATATGCTATATATCCTTTGCTTCTTTGGAAATCCATACTTCCAATGCCGTTCGAAATCGTGACACGTTTGTTTGACAATTTCGTACGAATGTAAACTACGCGTCACTCTTCCGAGTGATTAATCACGGTTTGTGTTTTTTTTTTCCTGGTCCACCGTGTTTTTCAACATTTCAAACGAATACATGTCGAGAATAACAACTTCAAACGAGAAGTACCGACTCGACGCCGAATCCGATGAAACGACGAAATTAGTTTTTTTTTCTTTTTCTTCACGACGACCGATAATTTAATTGGTTTTCGTATATGTATGTATGTATACGCGATGAGCTGAGTCACCGTAACATCGTTGGACCGACCGGTAAAAAATAAAATTAATTAATTCTCAAAAATGCCCCGTTAAATCACGCATATGTTGTGATTTCTTTCTTTTTTTTCCTCTCATTATCGGAGGGTACAGATAATTTGAATAAACCGTCCAAACGAGTACGCAGCGATTACTTGATCGTCCAATCTACTCGCCTATACGGAGACCAACACTCATGCGCTCCGGTGTAAGTATATATTTAATTTTGCTCTTGAATGAGAGTTGACCACACCCACGCGCTGATATTTAGAAAGAGAGAGAGGGGAGTCTATTCAATGCCAAGTTGGATAACATTTACGTAATATCACGAGCAAGCAGTACATGAGCAACATGCATTACGTACCCTACCACTTTATTAAACGCGACCAAGCTGAACCGAGGACTAATCCATTCCTCGAATAAGATATACTGTGCATAATATAAGTGTACCTAAGTCACGAGCACACACATTTCACGCCCGACTGCAGCCTGGCCGCGGTTGATGCGTAAACGGTGCGTCGTCGCTACAATGGCACTTAATGGTAAATATGACGTACAGCGAGCAATTTTCTCTCGCATCACCTTATAATATATGTATATACGTAAGGATTAACAAGAACGACAAGGCGAGCGTCCTCTTATGTGTATGTGAGAAAAAAAAAAAAAAAAAAAAGAATCTATATAGATGGCCAGCATAGAAAAGAAAAAAAGAAGAAGAAGACTTTCACTGGACTTCCGCTTTTAAGAATCAAGAAGCATCAGCCCCGCGCCGTCACGAGCACGTTCTCCTTTTATATTCCACTTCGATGCTTGTCGGAGAGACCTTCAACAGCCCCCGCGCGTCGTGCCTCCCTTTCTCTTTTCAACTTCCGCTTCCGCGCGATAGCTGCTGATGATGGTGGCGATGTGTATAAGCTATGTGCAGTCCAAACTTGGCCGGGGCCTTTTTTTTCCCCCTTCCTCCGTCACACAAGAGCGCTTATATATATATACAGCGATGCCACGCGGCTTAGCCAAACACGGCCGCCGGTATAGGGTAAAGCACTTGGGCGTGAATTAAAGTGCCCGAGGCGCGAGCCGAGGAATTTTCAATCTTGAAAAATACAAAAAGGAAGAAAGGAAAACTCTGGTGTGTATATAAGTATGCGCGGGCCATGTGCGGGGCTCTCGCGTCTATTTTCAGCGCCCGCGGCGCGCCACACCGCTGGAACAATAAATATACGCGTATACGTACAGAGGTACATGTATATACAATAATATGTGACACGAGTAGTCCCGGTGCATTATATATTGTGCATGTGTATATAAAGTGCAGAAAGTGTTACGTTTTACTATGTATACATATAGATGTACGTGTAAATGAAATCGGAGGATCAGAGTGGGTGGGCTGCAATCCGAGCGGAGGACCGAAAATAGCCGTGAAAAGTGTATAAATATAAACCATTGGATCCAAACTCCATGTAGAGATAAGTTGTAGGTACACAATGGTATATTTCATTCATTTTATGGTTTCTCTCTCTACATATACGTACTTTTATATATATATATACTTTCGTGAAGGAGCCAC
>NW_019379522.1:2035313-2051619 GCF_000648655.2 Copidosoma floridanum | reverse complement strand
GCTCATATATATATTATACACACGCAATAGAGAGAGCGTAAGATTAAAAAATCGTTCGGAAAAATATTAGGAATGGAGATCGTGGCTTGGATAAAAGTACAACACGAACAAGAAGGGAAAGTTACATAACAGAACTCCTACCTTACATGTATGTACTTAGTCTCGTGTATGTATTTGAATTCGGGGGGGACGCGTACCATATAAATATATACTCAGTCGGCCAGTTCTATACTTGGTTCTCTTTCTCTCTTTTTTCTTTTTTTTTCCATCACTTGCTGGACAGCCCTCTCTTTTCTCTTTCTTCGGAGGAACAAAATGAAAAAGTGTCGCGCAAGGCTCCGGTGTAAGGTGTACGGTCAAAGGGATGCATATATATACATGTATATATGTATCTTTCTCTTTGCTCTTCCGTCGAACTCAAACGGACACGCTGCATTCCTTCTTCACGGCATTCAAAGTGTAATGCACACACCTCTCGAAAAGCAGGCTCTAAATGACGATTTAAGAAATACTTTGTAACTGACGGAAATATACGTTCCCACTGGGCTGTGTTTTTTTTTTTTTTTTTCTTTTTTCTTTTAGAAGCCGAGCGTCAACGGAAGTCGTTACGTGTATACGCGAAACGAGAAATCGTTAATTTCGGCTGAAAAGTTAAAAAAAGAACAAAACGACAGACTCGATCGCTACCGTGAAAAAATATAAATAGTACAACCGAGTAGATATTTTCTTCTTCCGCATAGCTGGACGTCCTATTTTTCTAAGAAACACCTTATGTTTGTATCCTGTCCGTTTGCATTTAAACACAATAATATATATATACATATATATTCGGCTGATGGTTCAATTCTCAAAAACTGCATGTACTGTACACCTATTTACTTTTAGTACAAGATGCAAACGATATTTTGTGAATTAAAAAAACTAAAGTAGGCATGAATCGATCTTCAAGTTAGTATTCTTATATATATGTTACACTGCGATCGGCAGATGGAGACGAAGGGAGTTAAATTATACTGTAAGGGAGGGGGGTAGATCTGATATAGTTGCAGATGAAAGAACTCGGTGGAAAAATCGGCGAGTTGGATATCGGATTAATTTCGAGGAAGAAATCAAGTTTTGCGCGTTCACCGTGTGGTAAGGAGATACCTATACATAACACGTGAGTAAGGGTCTCGGGGATGAGAAAAGGGTAGACCGATACTCGAGAGAAAGAGATGCCGGAGACGCATGAGTATAGGTGTATATCAGAGTATATATAAGAAAGCATGGGACACACCCTGCATTTCTGCAAAAGGAGACACGTGCTATATATTTACAACCGAACACGTCGATTTTTCCTATGTTATGTGGTTGCAGTTGTGTACAGCACGCGCAACTGGAGAACTTTTGCCCTCTCTCTTTTACTAGTTTCATACCTATATACGTAAGTACAGTCGTTGCAGGAAAACTGGCTCGCTTTATTCGATACGTGCCGTTTTACCTTACATATTATGTACAAGCCGATTTGATTCGCGTATTGTATAGTCAAAAGGGCCAAAAACCGATGAAAAATGTCGGAAATTCCATTTGTACTTCTGACGCGATTGTTTTTCATGCAGGAGCAAAAAATCGTCATTATCACCGGGTTCAGGCATCCGAGGAGGAATCGCTCGCGAGCGGCAACCTTTTATTTCCTCTCTCTTTGCGGCTGGTTCTGTGTGATGTTATGTTGCTCCTCTCTCTCGAGAGAGAGAGTTGGAGGCGCGCGCGCGTAAAATTAAGGCGAACACGCACACCTATACCCTATAATACCTACTATACGCTTTGGCTAGGAACTCGACCTTGGGGAGAAGAAGCCAACGGCCACGGTGAGGTTGTTTTGTAATGTACTTTTACCATGAGTATACGCGGGGCTTACATTATTTTGTACATGTGTGTTCATCCTGCCTTTGCCCTCTCTGTGCCGTGTAAATAAAAATTCAATTTCTTGGGCCAAAATGCCATCATTGTTCGTTATCGTTTTTACGTATACAAATTTGAATGCCCTTTTTTTTCTCTTCAACAAACTACCTATATGGTATATGGTGTTACATTAATTCTATAGGGCCAAAACTGTGCGTGACATATCGAGTTTAGTGTTACTTAAAATTTTCATTTTACGAATCTAAGCTCAATAAGTCAAAAAAACACTTCGAAGAATCACACGGAATCTACATTTGACGACGTGGCGTGTGTGGGAAGATTCGTCGTGAATTCAAATTCTCGAATGACTCAATTTCAGTATGAATCATTTGACAAGACGACAGTAACAGTATAATTTTGAATTGGTTACGCGAAAGTTGTTAAATTTGCGTGAGCTAAAACCGATTCGAAAATTTCAAAGCAAAGCATCAAATAAGTAGGTATATTCCCTTTATTTGGCAAGGGATAGATATCACTAGTCAGAAGCGCCGCCGTAGCTTGTAAATTTAAGCGGCGTCGTGGGATTTGGGGAGAAGGAAAATAAAAGTATCCACATAATGACTTTTGTAACGGATCTTCAAAAGAGAGAATGCGCTTGCACTTTTTCCGTCTATAGCCCATACTTATATATACCTGATGTACCTAGACGCGCCAATTCCTCGCGATAAAGAGAGAAAGAGGGTGAGTGGGGGACCCTTTTTACGCAGCATCTCTCGCATGGCATTCCTCGACACATTCCGTTACTTAAACTTACTTGTAGGTCTGACTCTCCGCTCTCTCGAATCACGAGATCGAGCGCATAAATAAATAAATAAATATATGTATTAGATGACGATGATGGGAGTAAGAACTACATATTTATGCTGAGATTTTCCAAGATGTATACACATAAAAGAATTTTCAAAAAAGTCTGATGCAGCGTCAGAACGATTATAATACAGTGCGCGAATGGATGAAGAAGAGGAAGAGGAAAAGGGAGAGAAAAAACAAGAGAACGAGAGATGCAGGTATATGTGTATGTATAAGGTAGGAGCCGTTAAGATATATATATATATTTATACCTGCTCGCTCCAGAGTCGCGAGCGACCGGCGACCGGCCACATTCCGGAGCAAGAATAAGTACACCATACACACTAAACTGTTGCTGCTCTTAATTGAAAAAAAAATTTTTTCCTTGCACTCTCGCACTGTACATTTATTATTATATTATGTTAATAAATGATCATCACCACTTGGTCACTTTTTTCGCACAACGCTCATATGTAAGTATGTAGGTATACAAGAAGTATATAAGTACGTACGATGACTACTTTTGTTGGTAACAGCATAAAAAAAAAAAAAAAAAAAAAAAAAACTGNTTTTTTTTTTTTTTTTTTTTTTTTTTTTTTTTTTTTTTTTTTTTTTTTTCTAACCGATCCAAAGTTTTTTTTACACCTATAAGTACAATCAATGTCAGAGCCAAATCTTCGAACTGATAACGCTGATAACAAAGTATGTGTAGGTATACAACTAAAGGATCAACAAAACTCGGGAAATACATTACACACAATGGAGGGCGATGATATGTTATCTACTTATCAGAAAACAAACGAAAAGAAGTTGATTTCGAAAAGATGTGAAAAAGGTACATATGAATACTAAAGGAGAAGTTATGGACCGGTAATACGAATATAACTCTCCTTTTACGGCGTTGAATAGAATTCACCCCATTGTACCTTATACCCGCAGTGTAGCAAGAGAGAGAGAGAGAGAGAGAGAGAGGTGTCGGTTATATTGCCATCAAGCATCAGACGTCAGGCAAGATCGTTGGTTGTCCTTACCTCGGACAACAGTTAAAATACCTATATAAATGGCTGTTATATGGTTATGGTACAACTTGCAAGCCAATAATAAGGTGAGATGGCAGAAACCGTGTACCTAAATATTTGTTGATTTGTTGTAACAGCTGCCAACTGACATGTATAGCATCAACACCATCAACGTACCAGCACGCACACACGCATTCATCACATGAAAATCAGAGAATGATATCGGATGGTGTGAGGCTTGTGTGTAATGTATTTATCGGTATTTCAAGTTTTACTGAATGAAACTATTGAAATAATGTAGGGTATAATATATTTTGTGGCATGAAAAATTTACGAGCTCTTTAATTATACCGAAATTCTATTGGTAAGGTGACTTACGTGTATCAAAGATAATAATATATATAACTCCTTGTGATTGGGATAACTGGTATGTATATCTACATAACAAGCGTATACATTTTTTGACCGTCCAAAAATATTTTTTCTCTTTGCTTTTATTTCATCCGCACAGTAAATGCTAAGTATTGTAGCTATACGAATAATGATAAAACGTGCAATATAATATACGGAGACGTTTCGTCAATCAATGCTAATTAAAATTCGTGTGTAAGGAACATTGTTATATTTATCAAAACTTATATAATTTCTTTCGTAACTCCCATCACCTGCAGGACTATCCTCTGTATTCATCCTAATATATATATATTGTGAACGTGTGTGTGTGGGTGTGCTCTAGATTACAACCCGAGCACCTACTTGGCAGATTATCGATTAGAATATATTTTGTATGTAGCGCCCTTACCTTTCGATTATTCACCATAGCAACGACAATAACGATGTAGGCATGTGCTAGTTTCACGAGAATTGGGCACTCGAATGTGTACATATTTTTCGAAATATTGTATAATCCAACATTGAGACACGAGTAGTGGAATTTAAGAAAAAAAAAAAAAAAAAAAATTGAATTTACTTTTACCGCACGCGGTCAAGATGTTGCTTCTCTTTTCTCTCTCGATCCCATGCATACGCACTGCACATCCTCTCCTCCAGCATCTCTTCTGTCTCTCTCTCTCTCTCTCGGCGCATTCTTTACCTCTGCGTGTATTTTAATAACATACACCTACGTGTAAGCTAATGTGTACATACGTTACACGCATGTGTATAAACTGCTCTCTTCTCCTCATCTGGAACTTTGCTTTCTTTGGTCCTTCGACAACTCGTCTGATATACCTCATTCCGATGATGTGTTTGCCCCGACTATCTTTTGTCTCTCTTTTTCGATATACGTATGCGCATATGATTTTTTGTTATACGTATAGGTGTCCTCCACGTGTTCGCCCACTTTCGGTCATGTTTACCATTGCATTCCTTCACTTTGGCCCTAATGGTCCTTTTGTAACGCGTCGTAATGTGTCTTTTGACTCTTCTCACGTATACCTTATACGTATATACTTAAGGTGTACACTTCAAGTGTGTGTCTCCCCTTGAAAACATCTCTTTCATCCTTGGCGTTCTTGACATGTCCAACGTATTTTTTTTTTTTTTTTTTTTTTTTTTTCAACCTCCCGCTAAGCGCGCGGATCAGTTTGTTCGTTTCGCTATCATAAAAGGATCATTTGCTCGCGGACCGATTGTACCGAGAGTACCTTCCGAGATACGAGAGAGGAAGAAAAAAAAAAAACAACGTCCTTACGAGAGCGGCCTACCAGTTTTCCTCCTCGTTCGCAATTACCCGCGGCTTTCCTTGGCATTTTTCGTTAATCAGGCCTGCGCGCCGCCGCGAAAAGAAAGAGAAAACCTTTGCGCGACAAACATATTCTCAGTCCTTTGAAATTACTCCTCCTTCATCCGTCTCTCGATGCAACTGTATGGAATTGCATCGCACGGCGCGTGAGAATTTTCGAGAGCCCGACGAAGGACGTGTAAGTAAAAATAAAGAACTCGGGTCCAACTGAGTGAAGCGTCGTTGGCATCGTCCTCGGGGATTATACACAATGTAAGATTAATGAATCTGGCTCTGTTGGTTGAATCTACGATTTTTTTCTTTTTCCCGAAAATAAGGAGCATCAAAGCATTCAGGTACGAAGACGTTATTTGTCGACGCACATATATCTCTTGTGCGTGTATATAAATGATATTAATGAATCTGGGGTTGCCTTATTATTCCCGGCATCCTGAAACCTTTGACCGGATGTTCAAGAAATATACAGTGTCCTAAAATGCGGGCCCTGCATGTGCCATGGCCCTGTAAGTAAAAGAAATGTCTCGTATGTACATTGCCTCGGATTTATCTCGAGGCTCACAGATTGTGGCTCACCTCATATGGCTAATAGTCGAGCATACTTGAACTCTGACACTTGAACTAGTTCATTGGCACTTTGTTTAACTTGATTATAACAGTTGTCTCTTCCATACAGGCCAGTGGTTATACAACACCATTATTCACGACCAAGTGAACATTTGTACATTTTCCGATACTTGAGAGAAAAAAAAAGCCATCGCGAGTCAAGATATGAAAAAAAAAATGTTGATTTCGCAAACTAATAATAGAACCAATGATCAATCCTTCAAAGCACTCGGAGCGGTTTTACCATAATATATTTTTTCCCTTCGCGCGATTCATATTTTCACCCGTTAACGCGTACATAATATATATGGTACCAGCTCGAAATAAGCCAGAATAACTCAATTTATTATTTTAACTCGGCCTCGATGTCAAACAAATTTGTTGGAATTAAAAGTGAGAGAACGCGCGGTGTGCGCCCACGCTCGTGTAAATATATACGTTATGACATTAAAGTATATACCTACACCCACTGCAGTGAAATGGAAACACACGGGGGCGCTATCGCGTGCTGCCCGCAACGCGTTTTAAGAGCTCGAAAATAAACAGGCGCTGGATTCCGCGAGACAGCTGTCGGTGAAAAAGATTTTCGAGTCTGTGGTTTTTTTTTTTCTTTTAAAGGAAGAGCCCCGAAATTCCTTGGCTGCGGGCATATATATATATATAAACATAAACGTGTGCATGCAGCGCCAGTCAGTATATTTTCAGCTTGTGAGTATACAAACGGGCCCGTCGGTCCATTCGAGCGATCGACGGTTAGTGTAATATGTATATACACACAAGCAAAGGGAGAAGAAGATCGAGGCGTCGAGGAGGAAGTCAAGGCAAAGACGCCGGTGCCAAAGGAGGGGGGCCATAAACGCGTGGTTATCGTCTCGCTTTTCACGCGCTCCCGTATCCATGTATATATATATAAACTTACGTTTACCTGCAGGCTTTGCTCTCTCGCAACAAACGCATAAAAAAAAACAGATCGCGCCCTCCCACGCTTTGTCTCAAGAAATTTCACGTACCATATTGTATATAGGTACTCGGTATAAATATATGCACACAATATACTACTATTAGATATAAGAACGACGAGTTTTTTTCTTCCCCTCTCTTATTAAGCTCTCGCTCTCCTCCTCGTCGGAGCGAACGTGCAACACCTCCTGTGTGAAAATGTTGGAGTATTGTTTTTCGGGTAACGAAAGAAGAAGAAGAAGAAGAAGAAGAAGGATGGATGACGATGATTAAGAAAAAAGGAAAAGAAAAAGATTCTTACCGTTGTCCGTGGTACAGGGACTTGACGAGCTTGACGGCGAAGAGGAACTGTATGGCGCAAATGAGGAGGCAGCACAGGTTGAGGCAGAGGGCGAGCGAGTACAGGACCACCGTGACGTCGTAGACGATGGCGAACTCGTCGTGGCTGATGAGGGTGTGCGGCTGGTACGACACGGAGGCCATGCGTATGAGAAAGGTGAGGGAGAGAAGGGCGAGCAGCAACGAGACCAAACACAAGAGGCCCAGACTGGTGAGTACCTCCTTGATCCCGGCCTCGAGGCCCTTTTGGGCGCGCTGCGACAGGGACGAGGACGACCAGGACACGTTGAGGGGCGCCACGCTGCTCGTCGTCGTCGTCGTAGTGACTGTCGGCACGGCCGTGCACGTGCTGTTGGTGTTATTGGGACAGGGCGTCGCCGGCGACGGGGTCGGCTGGCCCGGCATCCGCCTCGAAATGTCCAAGCCCCCATTCACCTTGGACAGATCCCCGTGGTGCTGCTGCTGTTGTAGATGTTGTTGTTGTTGTAGATGTTGTTGTAGATGTTGTTGTTGTTGTTGTTGTTGTTGGTGGTGGTGGTGGTGGTGGTGGAGTTGCGAGTGGGCGAGGAGTTGTAGGTGATGGGGTGGGCGGGCGCGCTCGGCGTAGTTGGCCAGGTGTGCCCCGACGACGGGGCTGGCGCTGTTGACCGAGTGCTTGGAGGTCGAGAGGGTGGAGAGGTTGAGGGCGTGTTGGGAGTGGTGGCTGGCGTTGAGCCGGGCCGCGAGGTTGTTGACGCTGAGCTGCGAGTGGTTGAGGGGATGGTGGCGCGAGTGCACGCCCGGCTGAAACTGCTGATGGGGCCCGGCTCGTTGGTGATGGTGGCCGACGTTGTCGTAGACGTCGGCGCTGCTCTGGGCTCGGATGGAGGCGCGGGCCGAGGGATGGCCAACCTGGAAGCCCTGTTGGGCTGCAGCTGGTGTCGAGGACGAGGACGTCCCCGGATTGTGGTGGTAGTCATGGTGCTGCTGGTGGTGCGGTGGCCGGGAGGCAGCACTCGACGACGACGACGGCTGCCCCGTCAGGATGTGCTTGAGCATCACTCGAGCTCGCGATGGTGTTGGGCTTTGTTGGCGGTGGTGCGGGCGCAAGCGATGGGGCGACGGACGGCAGGAGCTCGGGGCCCGGGGCTCAGGGTGTTGCTGCACACCAGGGCCGGCATCGCCGAGTTAATCTCTCCGGGCCGGGCTCTATATCTATAATAATGTACGTTGGGCACGGGGGGGGGTTGTGCGTTCACCTTCTTCCGCTCGGCTCGTGCGGAGCGCGGCGACTACAACTGCCGAGCCGCACTCCCATTCCTCGTGACTGCTGCTTATATTATATGCTATTTTTGGAGCCAACGAGCGCCGATATTCAACGCTGTACCACCTATATATGTATGTCGGTGGGTCTAATGCGCGTATATACTTTGAGCTCCCGGTGATCCTTTGCCTTAAGGCGGCTGCAGTCGCGGTCTCGGCTGCTGGCCTTGGGTCCTTCTCCTTGCAGCCCTAACACCCGGCATCGCTGACGAAAACTCCCTCGGCTCTCTGAAAACCAACAAACAGCATCATAGGGTTACAATTTTTTCCTTTCCTTTTCCTTTTTATTTTTTTCTATTTTTTTATTAGTAAATACATATACACAAGTTAGTTGAACATAGTTGTTTCGGAAAGCGCGCTCGAGTGGGTGTATAACCCACGTATATTACATACAGGATTCTTTTAAAATATATGAGGTTTGTTCAAATCCCTATTTGATTCGGTACCGGTTCCGTTGTATAACCGTATAGGTTCTGCCACATGTATTTACGTTTTGTGGGAAAAAGTATGCATATGTATAGGGCAGAACCAGGACCGAACCTATCAAAATGTAGGTACAGTTGCAAGCTCGCGCGCAAGTTTTGCTCTCGGAAAGTAAATATACACTTGTATGCTTAGGGTAACGCAAAACGCGCAAGAAACGTATATATGTACGTATATATTATACACCTACGGGGTATACTTGTATATATATATATATATATATATATACGAGTCTGCATATTATTATCTTGGCGATGAACGTGGGTGTAGAGTGTAAACATATTACCGAGAAACGAAGCGTGGAAGAGAGAAAAAAAAGGGGGTCAGCGGCGTGTGGCCGACGAGGAGTGAGCGTCACGTTTTCTAAAAGCCGAGTGAGTATGTATATATAACCTATATACGCGGTGTAATTACCATACACCTACAGGAGGTGCGTGAAAAAGAAAACAAGACAAGCCACTGCCACGGAGCTAAGGTCTTATCCTGCAGTTGTACATACGGGTAATAAGGAGGTGCATAGAGAGGGCCCCGTTACATATGGCTTATCTGCACGAGCGCAGGAAAGGGATACTTGCAGTGCAAAACTTGTGGGAGGAGACCATGAGACTTTGATGCGAGAAACTCTGCATACACGTGTACTTATAATTTATACCTTTCTCGTGGAGGAAGCACCAAAGGATGCTTGCAGACATATATTAGGTAAACTAAGTATATGCATTATTAGGGATACATGCTTATACGCGACGAAGGGCAGTGAAATATTAGTATCGATGTAAATCAATTGAGTAAAATCACGTTAATATACCGTGTATTTTCGTTACATTTTCGACATCTTCGGTCAACTATACTCGTTCCCTTTCTCACATTGGGTCATATCGGATTATGAATAGGCAAGTTAAATTAACGGACAAAGACAAAGTATAATCTATATATGTATGAACAATGATCACAATGGCAATCTCTTTTTCGACGATTTTACCGCTAAATGGATACCACACACGGACGTACACGCGCGTACGGAACATGAAACCCAAGTATAACGTAAGGGTAAGTAGGCCGACTTGATTCATATACCTATGCTATGGTATATTCTATATACATCTTTTTTTTTTTTTTTTCTTCCTTCATTAGTGGCTGCCTACGATTCTCTTTTATCTCGCACTGCCTACTCGAGTAACACTTCCACTTACAGCTTTTTTAGACAGAGAGTTATCTGTTACTCCACATACGTCAGTCTACGTAGAGGACAAGTAAGTAATTATTCTTTTTCCCTTTATTTCGGCTGAAGGTAAAATGAAAAATCAAGAGTTGCTTCTTTTATTTCATAAAATTCGTCGTCTCGAGCGGTGGGATGTGTCATGGGTTGTGACGAAAGATGTAAAAAAACAGCGAGTAAAAAGAGGAAACATCACGAGCAGCCGCGCGACGAATGTTTAAGTGAAAAGTGACGATTCTCCTTTGCGTCTGATGCGAAGCTTGCATTTTCCCCTGAAAGTAGATACTTACAGTATGGATACAAAAAGGCGCGCGAGCGCGAGAACAGAACAAACGTCGGTGATGGTCAAAAAGCTGGCCGCTTCTTTCGTTCCCAAGAGTAAGTGTGTATATATATACCCGAAGGTATATGTATCGTGCATTTGCTCGAGCGTGTGAGTGGGTGAAACTATACAAGTACACGGTGCCTGAGTACACGAGAAAGATTAAAAAGAAGACTGATGTGCATGGTAAGAGCTTTTTTCACGAAGCGCCCCAGTGCATGTGGTTACGCACAGAGATACATACATACAAATTGTATTTATGGTTACTCTCGTACATTTCTATAAAATTATATATATATACGATGAAGATTTCGAGAAAAAGATTTTAGACACGTTTGGATACAAAAGCTCTCATTCCTGCGTGCATGGAATACTTGGGTATACGTATATGAAAGAAGAGAGGCGGCATCTTACATTTTTCGATAAAATTACTGGGTCTTTTCTTCAGACTTTATATACAATCCTATAACTGATAACAAAGTAATAACGAATTTGCTTTGTATAAAGTGATCAAAGGCTCTTGTGTGAAACAAGTTTTACTTTGATCATCATTGCTATAGTATATAGAGATGAAAAATGTTACGAGAGATTTTTATTCTTTACCGCGACAATTTGACAATGAACGGGGAGAAATTATTCGTATTTAGGGATTTTTACCTGTACAAAAAAAAATTTTACTCTCTGGGTATTGAATTTTAAAAGCCGCAAGTGTGTGAATGACGTGGAGATGTGCGATTCCCTACCGTTGGAATCTAACTGCCGACGATGCTGATTATTTTGGCAAGGTGTGCAGGGGAGATCGGGTAAACATATAGTGTAATATAAACCGATTTTATACTATACATTGTACAATATATATGCACAAGAGAAGTGTATACCGAAACCAACGCATAATATAATATTATGTTTATACTACACGAAACTAATAATGCTCTTATAATTATGCAACGTCATAATATAATAATACGATCTCTGCAAGACTAGCTAATTTACGATCGTTATTTTTATCTCAATTGTTCATTTTTACGACACAAGAATATAATTATGTAATAGGTATAGAATATGTACTTATACGGAAGCGCGAGTGTGTGATCACAGTGTGTTTTATCTTAAAATATACTTACTAAGCTAAACGTTCATTCGCACATGAATAATGCACGAATCGAGTTTTTTAACTGAGCGGTACAAGATGATGTAAAAAGAATGCGCAATAATAATAACAATAATCGAGATATAATTAAATGTGGAGGTATACACGGCCATAAAGAGCTTCCCAAATGCAACGTGCACATGAACACAGTTTACTTTTACTTAATATGTTTGTAAGTATATATGAATGCGCGTACAAACATACAAATTGCGAATAAACGAGCCTTGGAGCTTATATTTCTTCTTCTTTTAATGCTACAGCTAATGTATTTATGATGTGTGTAAAGAGAAGCCCCACACGGAACAAAAAGAGCCAACCCAAGAAAAAGAAGAAAAGAATGTATTTGCGTGTACGCAGTTAAAAAGATAACGAAAAAAAAAAAAAAAAAAAAGGCTTGTGCCGATTTTCAGGATCGCATACTTCTATTTGGCCACAAAAGTCGTAGGTATACGATGCGCGCAGAGAGGCTTCTTCCCCGCGAGAGAAGTCCTATATACACGCATATAGCCGCAGTTTATCCAATTATAGAGTGGGCGAAAAGTTTTCTATACTATACATATATATATACGTGCGATGCATTTGTATTGTTGTATATGTAGCCTCCCACAGGAGTAAAATAGACGCGACTCGGCTACAGTATAATGCACAGTGTGCTGATTTAGTACGTACTCACTTCCGCTCTCGACTGTTCTCCTCTTTCTCGGCACTTTTGTCTACGCGTACAATTTGTCGTTTCTGTATACGTATACACACACACAGTTGTTTTTTTTTTTTTTTTTTTTTTTTTTACTACCCTTCCTTTCTAGGGGGGTTCGCGTAAACTATTTATTGTGGAAAAAAAAAGAGTCGCGTCTTCAGGGGTCAACAGACTCCCTCGAGCTCGTACACTCGAAGGTATTTAGGTATGCTCCGTTTTTACGTTTGCTCGTACGGTTTGTACTTATCGATTACGCTATGCTATATGTATATATCATACACCTATACGTATAACTCATATAATATGTCCATATAGTGTAGGCCATCAGCATAGAGCCCTCGCGTTCTACTTAATGTCGTTAATGCACGTCGCGCGAGAGTATACTTATATGTAGCGGGTTCTCAAGTATACATGTATGAACACCCATTCGTGATCGTTATCTTTTATCGATTTTACACACGTGGATTCGATCGAGCGCCACCTGCTTAAATATATAATACAGGCACACCTTAAATTAATCCCAATCGTATGGAAATTAAAAGCTTTGCCGCGGTCTTGGGGATAACAATTACGAGAGTTTTTCAACTCATGCTACGCGCTAATGGTGTATATATGTGTGTTTTTCATGTTCGAGAGCGCGCCCGCACGTACAGTTTGGAGCGCAAAAAGAAAATTTAAATAAGTATGGATATTTAGTGGCAAAATAATCATCATGCAAACGAGCTCGCACCTTTTATATACACAAGGTGTGTATAGGTAATCGGAAGTGTGCCGTACGAGATACACACGTTGCACATTACTTACGCATCGGTTATCACAATGGGAATACCAAATTGAGATCTACGCCGATGCGTATATAATTATATGCTCGTTTATACGTACATACCTACACATATTGTAGCGTCGGATGGTGCTTCGGCTAATTTGTTCGGCAGAAAGTGTCGAGAAAAAAAAAAAAAAAAAAAAAAAAAAGAATGAGTATACAATATAAATGTAGTGGCGAAGAATTATACCCTAAAGTCCGTTCTTGTTGTTGTTGTTGTTATTTGAAAAAACAAAGTATAGATACATAATATACGTATTATTTACAACTACTTAAAAACTGATTGTGCCTTGATTATTATGATGGCATTATGATCATTATGTACTTATATCTACAGAGAACAGTACACCACCACCTCTACAACAGAGGCTCTTTTCTTCTCTCTTTAAATTGCCCGCTTCAAGAGCGGCAACGACGACACGAACTACTACTCATTCTGCTCATTCATATCGTCGAGACATTTTTTATTTTGGCACGTGGTCGAGTTGAGCCTGTTACACACACACACACACTCCGTATTTTTGTTTCTGTCTTTGTTAGTTTTTGTTTGTTTTTTTTTTTTACCCCAACTTCTTTGACGTGCACTCTGATGTACAAAGTAGGTGTACATGAAATGCAGAAGATTATGGGTAAAACGTGGCATGGACGCGATGGTTCGGCGATGTGTGTAATGAGGAAAGAAGAAAGTTAAAGAAAAAAGAAAAAAAAAACGGGAAAGAGCAGAGGAGGCAGAAAGGAAGAAGGAGAACGGTGAACGAGAAGAAAACAGCGGCGAGGGCAGGTGCTCTATACGCACCGACACTACCACGTGTGGATGTGTGTATACCAACGTTTATTTTTTTTTATTTTTTATTTTTTTTTCATTAGTATGCAAAAACACACCTCGTACGAGCGCCGGAATTCAGACAGTAATAATGAGCCTTCCGTTTGCCGCTGTTGATGTCTTAGGGCAACCCTCTACCCGACTTTTTCCCAAAGATTAAACACTCGCGATTGTCCCCTATGGTCTGACACGTATCGCGCTGAATCTACTTTATGCATATATATGTACGCGCGGATCAGTCGCTGCTGACGTGTACTACTCAAACCTTACAAATTGCAGGCACTTATACTTATCGCGCGCCCGAGTGCTTGGATAATTTTAATACGTATACAAATAAAAAGTGCAAACCTGCGGTTTAGTAGGAGGGAGGGAGGGGGGGGGAGATAATTTGAAAAGTAGGTAACCGTAGGGGTTATAGCGTAACTTATTTTCCAGATTCGAATACGCATTGGGTTTTATGGGTGTGAGGTACACGGTCACTGATTTGGTGACACCTCGAATTCGTAGATCCGAGGGATACCATCAATTGAAACAAGGAACTTTCAACCTGTCGGCCTATACCAGAGAGTTAAAATTCCAAAACACTATAGGATCATCATTTTATCGAAAAAAAATACAAAGCTTTAAATTAATTTTTTTTCGTGCCACCTATACACCCCCCACCCTCTTCTTGACGCATACCTTTTTTTGTTAAAGTATAACGAGAGGGTCAGTGATGGTACAAGTGTGATACATTAAACTGAAGACAATGACTCGCCACAATTGATACACATATACCTATGGGTTTTTTCAAGTCAAGGGGGTGTGTGCCAGGCTATATACACAGCGGAAACCTTTATTTCCAATTTAAATTCTTTCTCTATCATGTTTTTTTTTTTTTTTTTTTTTTGACGTTTGAAAATATATAAAAAAAACATGGACTGACGATCATTTGGATACAAAATTAATTGCCAATCGAAAATTTGTCAACAAATGAAACCCCCAACTACCCCCGGATACGAAAGAAACACAAAAAATGTCGAAAAAACGTAATGATGAAGATGGTAGTTGTAGATATATACTTAAATGAAGAAAAATGAAGATTGTTGTTGTTGTCGTAGTATAAAAAGAATCCAACACGTAGGTAGGTATATATATATATATATATATGTAGCTCACGCACGCGTGGAAAAACTGTGCACCGGAAACGCCTTGAGCTGCAGCAACAGCAGCAGAGATAGGAAGATCAGATGAATAGATAGATGGATGGATAAATATATATATATACACGCGGGTATATTATATGGGCGCTGAAAGCGTCAGCAGCGGCACTATAATATAACCTTATGTATATAGTCTTCTTTTATAAATATATGTATATACATATACATTTACAGTAAGGAACGCGCGGCCGGCGCGATGTTGCCGCGTTCTGTATACGCCTCCTCCTTCTTCCTCCTCATCCTCTTTCTTGTTCTTCTTTTCTTCCTCGATCTCTCAGCCGCATCACCTATATATATAGAGGTAGAGCGTTCGCGCAAGGTCAACGATTTCTGATTTTCCCGCGCGCGTACTCATATATATATACACACATATAAGTACATAGATACGCGAACGAAAGGGGAAAAGACACTATCACAGAGTACCTATATGTATTTTATGCACATGTACTCTCATATTACCTCCATATACGTACAGAGATACATATAGAGAGTCGATTGCTTGCGAGAGGGGTATACATATATATATATATAAAAGTACAACTATATACATGGGGCGACCAAACCTGTAGCCGTTTTTTCACCTCCTCCTTCTCCTCGTCTCGTCTTCTCTGCTTCCTTTCCCTTACCTTCCGCACATCCTTCATTCGTTCCCTTTCGTTATTCTTCCTCTCTCCCACATGCACCTACATTCATCGTCCCTATACCTATACCCATCACTCTCGACTCGACTCTCCGTAAACATTTATCGAATTCTAACATAAGTACTTCATGTACCTGCACGTTAATCGTTTGGGAATTCCTCGAACAAACGTATTTTACAACAAAAAAAAAAGGTTGTTTTGTGGTGTATCCGCTGTTTCGTCGATTTCGCGAAAAAAAAAAAAAAAAAAAAA
>NW_019379522.1:1935964-2029166 GCF_000648655.2 Copidosoma floridanum | reverse complement strand
CATTTTTTTTTTTTTTTTTTTTATAACATCAAATTAAAAATTAAAAATTCTACCTGTTTCTTTTTTAAATTTATCACTTTAAGATTACAGAGATTGAAATTATTATTTTAACATTTCGTAACCCGAGAAAAATATTCAATTAAGTTTAATTTCGAATGATCAAAGTTTTGTGCCTAATGCTTAAAGTATACGCGAGTGAAATTGTTTTAAAAAATTATCATTGTATTTTTTCAATCTTGTACAATTTTATAATAATTGTGGTAAGGAAATAAACACATCGAATAATATAACAGCAAGGCTAATTAAATACAGCACATCAAATGATAGATAGAAAAGCTTGAACAACTTGCATCGGAATAAGTAGAAAAAAATGCATATTACATGAACAGAGGTAGCGCATACTCTGTCAATGACAGTCGGAATAAATTTTTTTTCTTCAAATTATGACAGTTAAAAGCTACTTCAAGTGTCTGTCATCTTGCTTGATGCAGTGGGAAAATAAAGGAAAATCATCGTGTATAAATGGAATACCAAGATGTTAGTTGTTACTTAGCTTATCGAAACCTTTTTACGAGGTTTTAAATAATCAACTGATTTTTAATCAAATTAAAG
Organism: Copidosoma floridanum; assembly: GCF_000648655.2. The sequence continues at coordinate 2,028,554 of NW_019379522.1, read as the reverse complement.
AAATCGACTTTAATTAGATATTAAAATGCTATCGTTTACTTGTATCTACTTTAATTTATATTTAATTTTTAATTGTACAATAAATTTTACAATTAGATTTTCATCAAATGAAAACAAAGTTAGCTATTGTATGCTCTTAGTTTCTTGCGTATTTATGAACGAATACTTATTAAGCCTCGTTCGTAGTCGACGATGGTGTTGATAAAATAAAAATCTGAAATACGAAAATTTTTCCATAACACATCGTCATATTAGTTTACTCGTTTCATTGCAAGGCATAACATTCAACTGTTAAAAGCATATGTATACAAAATTTAGTTTTAATTTGCAAAGATCTAATTGTCAAAAGAATGAAAAATTTTACTTCTAAGGAATTAAATTTCTCCTGTTAATTTAAGTCGATTCAATAAAACAATTGTTTTAGTTGATAATTGAAGTCGATCTATTTATAAAATTAAAGTATGAATGTTTAATTGTTGATTGGGAAATTAGAAATTAAACAACGCTGCCTGTCCATTAGCCAGTAATCTTTCAACAGCTGCGTTGATATCTCCAAACGTGGCAATCAATGCTGAAAATAAATAAAATATCGTAAGATGGTAAGAACGATAAATCATCTCTAATCAATAGTATTATTGTTTACCTTGTAAATTTGCATCCCTATTAACAAATCCCATTGCTGTTAACTGTTCCAATTGCGCTCTGTATCGTTCTTCAGGTGGCGGAAGTTGACCATCAACTCCTTCTACTCCTTGATTTAAAGCCATAGCCGAAAGCTGAAGTACAAACGTTGACTTGTAATATTTTTATCTTAAATTGAAATTATTGTAGGTACATTTGTGATCAAATAATCAATTTACCATTCGCGTCATAAACTGAGAGAACACATCATTTTGATTTGACGATTCAGTAGGCGTTTGCTGCCCAGCTGGTGAACTGGAATTTGTGGTGGTAGTTGCGTTTGGTGTACTTACAGGACTAGGAGGAACAGTCAAACCTAGGCTATAAATAGATAAGTAGATAAAATTAATTAAAATTACTTAGTGGTCGTCATGATTAGTAGGGTTCACTTACTTTCCAACAAGTTCCGGGGCAACGTTCCGGAGTTGCTCCATACCTTGCTGAATTTGCATTAAGGCTGACATGGCGTCGGGGTTGGTGATAATATTTTGCATTTGAGGATTTTGCATCTGTTCAATAAGCCTAGGCATCATGGCTGTCATTTGCTGTTGCATCTGTGGATTGTTCCTTAAAAATGGATTTGCGGATATTATTCTGTTGGCCATTGCTGGATCTGAGGCCATGGTTTCCAGAACGGTACGTGTGTATGGAGCGTTTAGCATGTTACGCATGAGTGTTGGATTTTCCATCATCTGGGAAACAAGACTCTGCATTCCTGGTGTATCCATGAGTCCTCTACCAATGCCTGCGCCAGTAGTGCCCGTTCCAGTTGTACCTGTGTTTGCACCTCCGTCTGCATCTGTGCCTGTACCGGTCGTTCCCGTGGATGATGGATCAGTTTGCCCTGAATTCCAGGGATTCGGTAGAGGATCTCTGTTTTCTTGACCTTGCTGTGGATTCGGGGCTTCTGCAGCGTTGTCATTATTTTCTACTAAGGCAGCAAAAGGGTTTCTATCGTTAGCCGCTGCAGCTAACATTGGCTCTTGAATGTCTCTGTACATGCGCCTGAGTGCACTGTAACCTCCTGGAATGCTCTCCAGATTAGATAGCGCCCGATCATGTGAACGCATTAACTCTTGCAACATTGATGGATTCCGAGCTAATTCCATAGTTTGCCTGTAAACGTCAAGCAATAAATCAACATTTTAATTTCTCATGAGCTCAAATCAAACAATAACGATTTCGTTTAAAATCAGATTTACCTAAGAAGATCTGGATTATTTAACATGTGACTAATTTCTGGATTGCGTTGCATCAACTCTTGCATTTGAGGGTTTGCCAGGAATAAACTTCGCATACTTTCAGTATCACTCATTAAACTCTGCACCAAAGGATTGTCGAAAACTTGTCTCAAAGCGTCGCGATTTGTAAATAATTCCCTTTGCATCCTCTGCTGAATTTCCGCGAAATTTCCAGAGCCCAATCCAAGATTTTCCAAGCCTGGCAATCCACCCAAGCTACCAAGTCCAAACGGCGATGCATGTATATCAGCTGCTCAAACGGTTGATACATCAGTGTCATTACAAAAGTCAATCAAATTGAGTTGAACAAACAAGAGATAAGTAAGTGGTGATTCAAAAGCTTGCATACCTGCTGGAGTGGATCTCTGAGGCGTGCTGTCTTGATTATTTGGAGTTGCTGCATTCCTCGGCGTCTTAATCACCAAATGCACCGTCAGACCGTCTTTGAGATTGTGATTTGTCAGGTTCTCATGATCCTTCATAATTTTTCCAGCAAATATCAAACACACCTGTTCCGGCTGTGTATCAAACTTCTTGGCAACCACTTCTTTGAACTGAAAGTGATGGAGATGATAAGTAAGTGGGCAACGAAGCAGAATTAAGCTATTAATTGACCAATACAAGTATTTAAAATTTTTAAAAAAGCCACAAGAAAGGTAAGCTCATTATGTGCATACACATGTAAATACATTGTAAGTTAATAATGAACAATAAGCATACAAGCATGTATGAACGGGTGACACAAATGCGCGCAATGTTGGCTAAGCAGCAGTGGAGAGCATCGGGGACGAGAACGATAGAGCGTGGTGACGGGGATACCAAGTGTAAAAAAAAAACGAAACAACATACGCAATGAAACAAAATGATGCTAATGTATGCAGCACATCAGGAAAAAGCCCGGAATGAGGCTGATATGTGTGGCTCGAGGGGGAGCATGTTTCTAATTAAGTACGTCAGGTAGTAAACACGCGCGCTAGTGTATGTATAAACGTGATCGAGAGCCAGACTTACGTCCTTAATGGAGGCATCCTCCTCGATCTCAACAGTCTGCTTATCCTTGGGTGTTTTTATGGTGATGGTGATTTTCTTGCGGCTCTCCTCTTGGGCCTCTGCCATCTTGATCGCGGTGGTAGCGGTGGCGGCGACGAGGCAACGGCTACTGGGCTGCTGCTGCAACTAACTTCTATACGTTTGATGATGACTCGCTTAATTCTCTTCCTTATTTTCGCGACACGGTACTTTATTACCTATTCCTCTTCGCGGAAATAACGCAGAGGCGCCCCTGACTGCGGCTCTCGATCGCCGCAGTTGTTGCAGCTTGCAACGACGTCCACGTCGTCGTCGAGGTTATACAGACAGACAGACGGGCCACCTTATGTAGACCGTACACACCACTGTCTCAATGTCTCGATTCTTCCAGGCCCGGACCGGACTAACTCTATATACACACGTATACGATAATACACTATACATTCATACCTCTACGTTGCACGGTTGCAAGGAAGTTAAAATGAACACAGAGACACAGATGGGCGCACAGCCGCACAGCCGCACGCACACGCCCGCCACTCGTGTGCGCTGCAGCAGCGTCTATCCCCTCCTCTTCACTCTCTAAATGACACATAACACTTATGTGTTTCACATCAACTGGCAGTATTCAATTTTTTCATTCTTTTCCACCCCGATAATGTTAATAATTTACCTGTTTTCCAAAAAGTTTTATTTTTGGTACTTTTAGTTAGTAGGTAAAGAAGCCTATAAAATATTAACAACTTTTCTACCACCAGTTGATAAGTGACTCGTCCAAGTCCATTAGTTTAATGATTTCGTCATACCTTTTCATTGATTTATTGATCAACATTATTTTCTTATGGATATATAAATGCGTAGATACAACGTCAGACAATTTGATAAAAACCCAAAAACTTTATTAATCAATTAAACAAAATTAATTTTTTTTTAAACCACTAATTAGATGCAAATAGTTTTGGCTGTTAAACGCAAAAATGCATGCGTACTTTGGATCGAATTATTTATCTTCCAGGGTTTCCAACCCCTTGGTCACCAGATTAAGCCTATCTTGACTTTATGGTGTAGCTTCTAATCGAGTTTTTTTTTTTTTTTTTTTTTAATTTGTTAACTCGACGGAACTTCGGATATCAGTACTTTTGTATGTTCTTTTTCCTTCAACCATGGCTCTTGATAGATAGTTTCCATTTGGCATGAAAAGCACCAATGTGTTCGAAATTTACACCTGTAAATTAATATTAATGTATGGTATGTTTGTACGGAATACGACGTGTATTAAAAATATCTTATCCTTCATTTGATAATCTTTTTTTCCATACCAGCACTTTTAGCTAGAGCATCTGGACTGAAAGTAAACGTCTTTTTGTCGTCAATTCCTGTTAGTAATGTAACAACTGGAATTTCAGTGCCGCCACTTTGGCTCTGTTGAGTGAGGTAATGACAACACTCAACTATGTGAAAGTAAAGCCAAGCTTCTTTGTCTTTAGGCTTAGGGCCTTTGATAAATGGTAATGGCAATTTTTCGTGAGGTCTTTGCGCTCTTAAAAATCGTGATCCACGTTGCAATTGAGTTTCTAGCCACCTGGTTGCTTCTCTGGCATGACTGCTCATTCTTTTCATTTCATCCAGTGCAGAAATCACTAAAAAAAATCTTTATATTTTTTTTTGAGGCTAATAAAATAAAATACTAAAGTAAATTGCTTACCAATTGATGGAACGACAACAATAAACTTTTTAGCGTAAACCAAATGCTTTATAACGGGCATAAATCTTGAAAAAGCTTCATGATCAGGAACCAAGTATGGCGACATTAATCTGTGATACAAGCGATTTTCTAAAGCGTGAACTTCTGCTTTAAGCCATAATTTACCCATGTGCCTCATCATTTTTCCCTTAGAATGATCCAATTCTAATTCCAAATTCTTGGCATCACTTTGATTTTCCTTAGCTTTTGGACTGTCCAGTTTGGATTCAATAAATAAACCCTTATTGCTGTCAAAAATAATTCCTGATTCTTGAATCGAGCTTAAATAGTGACCAAACTTTACTATTTTTAGAGCTCTTAACAATGTTTCTTCGGTATTTGTAATTTTTTTCCTTCTCACTACATCCCAGTCGATACCTTTGTGAGTGTCTTCAAAAAATTTAAGACCTCTCAAATCAATGTCTTCCGGTAAAGGAGTTATATCAGCTACTTCCTTGACTTTCGCCATACACGAGAATATCTCCAAGTCTTGGTCCCATTTGTTCAAAAGCTCCTGACTATCGAGGTTTATTAAATTGAACAGCGTAATTAATCGTTCCAATAAGGACTTCGAGCCTCTAGCACAAGTTTTTATAATATTTTGATTCCCTTGCAACCAGTCACAACAAACTTTGATGGATACTAACATTTTTTCTTCAGCTAAAACTTGTAAAACTTTAATGAGATCCAACTTTTGTTTTTCTTTTTGCGCAACACATGCAAGTGTTTTGTTTGCCACAGTGTTATTTTCGTCATAGGAATTATTAAAGTTCGTTAAATTGTTAGAATTTTTCAAATTTGATTCGTTAATTCCACATTTGTTTTCATCATCTTTATCATTTTCATTTTCATTTTCTTGAACAAACTTTTCCTCTATGACAGCTTTTCCATTGATATTATCCTCGTCTTTGGTGTCTTTCTTATTTAAAGACGCCTCATCTTCTGAAACATCTTCAGACATCACCTCGTCTTCGGATAAAGCATTATCGTCACTAATAACATCTTCTTCATTTTCCGTGATGTCGGAATTCAAATCTTCACTAGATGATCCAGCCGCCATTCCTTCTCCATCACTAGCATCAGAATCCGAACTGTTCCTGCGAATTCGCGGTCTTCGCAGTTTTGTCAGAAGATTCTTTGATTTCTTCTTTTTGTAGTTGCCATTTACTTCGAATTTTCCATTATTTTCTTTAGGAGTCTTAGGATCACAATCAAGTGAGTTTTTGAATTCTATACTCTTTTCGTTATCAGTTTTTTCGGTATTTTCAATAGTATTTTCATTTTCAATGATTTCTTTGGCATTATCTGTTCCATTGCATTCAACTTCTGCAATGGACATGTCTAAAAGAGATTCTTGTAATCTTATTGTAACAAACTGCAATAATTGGGAAAATACTGCTAAAAGCAAAGCAATAACTCCATGAACTTCAGTCGGAGTCTTTTGTTGTAATTTAAATATTTTCATTAAACAAATGACAATCACTTTGAACATCATATCGTCATTTAAATAGTTAGTTTCTTCAACTTTGTAATGTGATAAGTATTTCTCAATACTGTCCTCATTTTCTGCAGCTTCATGATTAGTATTTTTGCATTTCTCGACATTCAAACAGTTTTCTATATCGCGTAAGAGTATCTAAAGAAGTAAACAAAATTAAGAAAATATTAAACTTGTATGTTTATTGGATTGAATTTCAAAATAAAATAACTTGCCTGTGATTCCTCATTTATCTTATCAATATTTGTTGAACTATTATCCCACAACTGCAGCAATAACAGTAACCTTGCTACACAAGAGTGTGTTGAACATTTTTCTTTGCCATTTAAAGAATGAACTATAATTGTCCTTTTTAAATTACCTTCTGCTAACTCAAATGGTTCAGCACATAAAAGACTACAAGTACGTTTAAAATTAAGTTTGACTTTTATTTTTTCACAACATTTATATAATTTACAGCAAAAATTAATTACCTTCTCATGTAATAGTATACAGCATCAAGGCCGTAATTTTTATTACTAGCAACAGTACCCAACTGATTGTGTGGCATTCCATATTTCGTGTTGAGAACAATTGCCATTTTATAATATCTCGTTGCTATCTGAGGGTCCCAACTAGGATCAAGATCCAATCTGTAACGTGCCAAGTCTCCAAGACAAATCAAACTCCTGTGAATGAAATGAGAGACGCATTTTTTTGCATCAGTAGAGTGTACCTTTTTGGAACTCAGACTTTTTTCCATCTAAAACAATCACTTTTGATAAATTTACTTCAACTTTATAAATTAAGTATAAGTGTAATATAAGACAGCGATTTACTTGAATTAACCCTTTTTTACTAGGGTATGCGAAATCTATGATGCTTGTCAATTCCAATTCAAATTCTAACTGCAAGCGCAAAATCAAATGATGGTAAAATCCCACTCCAACCGAAAGATGTGCTGATAAAAAGGCTTTCTCCGTTTCATTCCATACATTTTCCTGTTATTATTAAAAAATAAATGAATTTCTATCCATTTTAAATCAAATGTTATACTCAACAAAAAACGGATCAACAAACTTTGCGCAATTTTTTTGCGATCGACACAATGTCATAAAAACCTCTTCTCCAAAGAAGCTCTTCTGTTTTTTGGACATGGTTGACAGGATCGTCGATTATTAATCTTTCGCAATAATCTCTCAATTTGGATCTCAAAGCTTCCCCGGATGGTGTAAAAACATCAATAACAGTCAATGCTCTACTTTTCTGTTCTTCCAACTTTTTGGCAATCTCAGTTATATTTCTGTAGCAAAAATGACAATGAAATCTTACTTACATGCAGGAAAACAATTTTATTTTGCAACAATGAAACAGAAAATTCATAAGATATCTGTTAAGGTTAAGTCTGTTGATCTCTCAGTGACATCAAGGTAAAACGTATAAAAGTTTTAGGGTTTAAATTTATAGTCACAAAGGGCCTTTTAAAAATATCATAACAATAAGGAAAAAAAAAATAAAGTAGGAAAATAAGTACTTAAGAATGCGAAACAAACCTGTACAAGCGTCTGGTAGTCTCGAGGCCATCGCCTGACCTGATGTCCGCACCGATATTATAAATCTTTTTCATCTTGCTTCAATCATTTTATAGTTATTTTGCAACTTCCAACTATCATCTATCCTTTATCATATTTTTTTTCGCTCGCCGAACCACACCACACCAGATGCGATTGTTTTTCGACTCCACTTTTTCTGCTACTTTTTCGGAGTACGGCATCGACGAAAACACCGAGACGAGACGTCCAACCGAGCCCCACGTAAAAGCCTGCACAAATTGAAGCCACAACGAGCAAATATATATATGTGTCCTGTTTGGAGAGATTCCAAATTTTTGGATTGTTCCGTTGTTCCGGAACTTCCTAACAGCTGATACCTTCATATTAGTTGGCAATTTGGCCACTTGTTGAATTTTCTACAGCCTTGCGGCGCTAGTTATATCCTCAATGACACTAAAATGACATCTACTCTGCTTGTGTATGACAGCGGAACACAGCTATTCGGAACATCACTTCTCTCAATACATTTTTGCAAATGGCAATTTCAACGATTTAAAAATACCTATACTTATTTCGATGAGCTTTTTTTTCTCAATCCAGATCAAAGAATCATTAATGAATTAAATTTTTATTTTTGGATGATGAGCACTTTAAGTAGGCCCGATATACCACAAATATTGTAATAATAATAATTATCGAGTTTCAAAGAATTTTATCGAAAAGGGAGTGTACTGTGAAGTGTGAAGTATGGATGCACGTAAATTTGCCAAGTACAAAATTACCAAATGCTTACGAGCTTAAAATACTTGTAAGTATAAGTAATGTAAAAGGAAATCAGATCAAAGAGTGAAAAAATAGTTTAGATCGAGAGTACCGCAGTTTAAAAAAAATATATATGAGGATATGAGTATATAATGGAATTCCTCATACGCATCTCTCGATTCTTTAAACTATTTTCCGCACAAATTGACACAAGAAATTTTAATTTATTTTAATTAAATAGTGTTGCACACGTTCCGTAATTTGGATGCCAGAATTAAATGCGTCGCACACACGAATCAGCTGATGATTTTTCCCTTTAACAGAAGTTCGCATTCAATCAGTTAGGGGGCACACTTGTACACACACACACGGAGACTGCGACGGCTGCGTTCCGCAAATACTGTCAGTTAGAATAGGCCTAATGTCATTCATAAGTGCGACAGAGATAGCATGACATGGTGTCTCTCTTGCACTCACACAATGTTTACGGGCTTACCTCAACTGACAGCGTTTGCGGAACACAAGTCAAAGAGTGAAGTTTTAGCCACCCCAATAAACAAACCCGTCGTTCTGTTTTCTAATACTTACTTATATGTGAAAGATAGGCATATTGACAGGTGCATATATGTAAAGTACATTTTGCAGAAGCGCGCTTCGAATAGTTGTCGCTCAAAGTTCCATAACAACAAGAAAAATGGGTAGCATTGACAAAGCTGTTATCACGGGCTTCATATGCAGGCTCTGCTCCAAAATGAATCGATTCGTGATCCATATCTACGGCGAGGAGGGCGAAAGGATGAAACTTGCTGAGAAAATCAACACTTATCTTCCTATAACTGTAAGAACTAACTGCTACTATTTCCGCTCCCTTTTTTCCCTTTTGCTACCTTTTCTCTTCTTTCAACTATCGCCTATTTTTTTTTTTTTACCTTAAAATTTTCTCCATTATCGATTCCATGGATTTAATTTACATAAATTATTTGTTTATCAATGTACTTCAAAGTATGATGTAGTTTTAATATCAAAATAAACTCCTGGAGTACTTTACCCAGGATCCTTGAGTTACAACTAAATTTTATTCGTTTTAACAATGGACGTTGTAGGTGAATGCCAATGATCAGTTGCCAAAAACTGCATGTCTTCACTGCATTGAGAAATTAGAAGCACATCACGAATTGATGGAGCAGTTTATGTGTGCCAGGCGAAAACTCAACAACGAAAACAAATCAACCTCCAACACATCTATGTCCATTAGTTCAACGAGTGGATCAGTCAGTCCCCCCTGACTGTCTTCATGTTGATAGAGTCAGTTGCTAGGACTTTGATGGAGTGAAGTGTGTTTGATAGTTATTAATCATTAGGTTAAGTCATATTTCATCAACATTAATATATTAAAAATGCCGATAAGATTTACGTGAAACCAATCTATTGGTACAACATGTTGTTATAATATTATATTGCAAAAAATTGTTTATTGCTTCATTTCGCATTTTTTAATTATGGAATTACGCTGTTTATTCAGAGATAAAAATTTTTTGATTAACAGATTTATCAAACCCAACTATACAATACATTTTATCGCAAATTGATTTTTTTTGAAAATTTTATTTACTGCAGCATATGGGGTATTACATTTTTTTTTTTTTTAAGTTTAACTTCAAACTTGATTTAGTTTAAAATGAAGTGTTTTGACAAATTAATCATCAGTATATATTCATTTAGATGGTCTTTATTTGCTATAAGTATTTTGTAAAAAAAGAATGATTCTCATTGTACAAGGATAAAAGCAAGTCAAGTCATTAAAACATCGCGTAATAATTACGGTGGCGATGTAGTTTTGAGATAAGGAATATTTCTTTATCATGTACCTATATGTGAACAACAACAATCTATTAATATAAATACTAATAATAATGAGTCTTTGTATGTTTAAAAGATTTATATGAATTATGAACAAATATTTAAAAAATGATATAATTTATTATATAAAACTTTGGCGATCTTTTTGCCAGAAAATTGTATAAATAAACATGAGTTATTAATAGTTTTATTTAACTTATTTTATTAACACACCCATCATTGCACGAGTATATAGGTTGAAGAAGAACGTATCGAGGTTTAATTGTATAAGATTTTATTTACTAACACATATTTTATAGCCCTATTTTATTTTCTTATTTTATATTTATTCATGTACATTTTGCAGGTAAAATAAATGTTGCACTAATTAGAAATTGAGGATTATGAATTATCCTAAACAAATTTGATGACATAAATACTGTACATTGTTTTTTAAACAAAAATCAAATGAGTTAAGGTGACTGCACTATTAGTTGTATTGATGTCTATTGTCTGTATTTACAAAATTAAATTCTTATTTTTAATTCTTATGGTATTTTATAGCATCAAAACGGATTTTATTTTGAAATGCAGAAAAAATTAATTTGTGTGTAAATACTGATTGGAGCATAAAATTTACATTTTACTTTGTTTAAACAATGTTTCGGATATCAAGAAAAGCTACAAGTATAAATGTGAGAATCATACAATTTGCACATATATACACGAATATAGTAGGTCTAAGTAATCCTGGAGGTAGTGAACTCATAAAGACACTGCATCAAAGTTTATTAAATAGTCACTGGCCCCTTCAAAAAATATAGTATATAAAATTTAATTTATTTTTACAGTGTTTGAGAATCACATAAATATTTGTTATTTGTATATACATACACGTATACATTTAATATTTAGTTATTGACAAATATACTATTTAACATAAAAAGCCCGTTAAAAACCACGAAGAATTAAAACTATACTGCTAGAATTCATCGATTTAGAAATGTAAGAAAAGATAATAAACATTTACCAGTCAGAGATACGTATTTTGTCGCATTTATATAGCCACGATAGTTTGTACAATTAATTTACAGTTTGAGATTTATACTTTGAATTTTTCATTGCCTAACGAAATCATTTGGTTTGATAAAAAAAAATGTGCTTGCCGAAGTATAAAAATTAATTTTTTAATCAAATTTTCAAATAAGCAAACGTAAAATAAAACAGCATTCAAATGTTTGACAAAAATCGCTTGATGATCGTCATACGACGTTTTTTTCACGTTTATTAACGTCTTAATAGTTTTATAAAAAAGAATAGCTGTAGGAGTAACTAATAAAAGTGATAACGTGATTCTTATTATAGACATGATTACCCACGTTATCGTCGTTAAATCTTCAGGAATTGTCATAATGTCTCACGCGCACACAGGCTGTAGCTTTATAATTTTCGTTCTCATCAAACAGCTGACATTGCTCTTTCGAGCGCTCTTTGCTCTAAAACAACCAAGGGACGTCATTGTTATTTATCGTCATTTGATTTTTATGAAAAAAAACCATCATTTTTTTTCCCTACGTTTACCTTCTCTTCGTTTTCGTTTCATTTTCTTCATGCATTTTTCGTATTTAGCCAAGTTGGCTTGCTCCTCTGCGTAAATTTTTCTTGCCTCACTAATTTTTTTATTCAAAATTTCTATCCTCTCATCAGAACTCCAACCTGGATCTGTAAACACGATCGTTTATATTTTATTCATCGATAATTTACAAGTTGCGCTCAACAAATGAAAATAACTTACCTAATTCCGGAAGCAGTTTGTATTTGGACTTTGGTGTGTAACTCCAATTCCAGCTTTGACAGCCGATATTCGGTATCGCATGTATAACAGCAGATGCAGCAACGGGTGGATTCATCGTAGAAGAAATCGCACCTCCGTTGGTCATTGCTCCTCCTGCCATATTACTAGAGTGCAGCGTCATTGTTGTATTACTATTCACATACATAGAGCTCAGACTTTCGTTTTGATCGTCGTCGCTGTCGCTACCGTGTCTAGCGTTGCGCAAGCTGCTCTGTCTAGGTGACTTTTTACCCGATGCCATTGAATTTCCTGGTCCTGTATAAGACAGCATGCCACTGCTCATGTCCTGATCTTTTCTCTTCTTTCGTTTTTTGGGCGAAGTCGCACCATCGTTGTCATTAACTATCCGCTTGGGAGGTGTTTTCGTAACGCGTTCGGAGGACGAGGTCGAGGCAATCGCGTTACCACGCATTTCAGGATTGACAATTGCCGAGGATCGGCTACTACCTCCACCACTTGGTTTACTATTGATTCCATCGTTCTCGGCCTCGGAGCTGTCTCGATGCATCTTGCTGGAGTTGTCTTCGGAGGACGAAAGCATCGATCCCCCAGTTCTCTCGTTGCGCGGTGAATTCGACATATTGGAAGTGCTAGAATCCGGAGTCGTTGGCGGAGTATTTTCCATTGCAGGGTTTGTTTCGTTGCTCTCTCTACGCTGTTGTAATGCCATTGAAACTTGATTACTTGGCTGATGTTGCTGTTGTTGTTGTTGTTGCTGCTGCTGCAAATTGTGGTGTGGATGATGCGACTGGTGCATCTGTGGTGGCATCGACTGTTGCGGTGGTTGCAATTGCGGCTGAATTAGCGTCTGACGTATAGACTGAAGGTTCAAATGTTGAATGGACATGGGAACTGGAACAATGTGCCTCGAATTCTGCGGTACTGGCATACCCCCACTCATTGTTGTCACTAGGGTGCAGTTCGATAGTTGAGTAGGGGGTGGAACCGTACTCAATGGTAACTGAGCAGCAACGAAAGCAACGGCAACTTTGCTTCCAATATCACTCTTGGCCAGGTTCTGCATAGTTGCCGACCGTTGCTCCTGCTCAACTGCCTCGCCACCCGGTGTAGGCGATCCAGGAATTTCCTCTTCGCACAGCAAAGAGTTGAGATTTTCACCGTCTTCCTCGGTTTTTGTACTCTTACCTTGTATAACGGAATTGCCAATAATACCAATGACTTGTTGCTGAGGTGCTTCGATATTACAAATTACATTTTTTATTTCTTGTTGCAACGACATATTGTTAAATTGATTTATGGGAGCTGATATCACAGTCGCCTTTGTTCTCATGGTATCGGGACCAGACTCATTACCTTTATCGTCCGTAAAGTCTTCATTGTCGATAATCGTCAGTCGTCTCTCAGAATCACTACTGTCAGTTGAGTCCATGGAATCACGGTCGATGGTGGATTTTATTTTGTTCACAATTGCCTCTTTGCGCGCAGAAGAGTAATCCTTTGTAGATTCGATGGTTGACGAACTGCTAGAGACCCCTTCGTTGCTCGCTATGCTTGAGGCAACCATAGCTGCAGCTTTCTTCCAGACCTCTTCTGGCTTACGGAGAGGTTCTTTCCTCTGATTTCCATATGTTTTCGTGATTATAGGTATTACTGACGTTAGGCTAGTTTTGGGTTCGAAATCTTTTTTAATCTTGAGCAAATCGTCGTCCTTTGTCTTTATAACTTCCAACAGAGGATCTTTTCGCACCTCGATCTCAGTAAGAGGGTCTTTGTTGACAACTACCTGTTCCATGTTAGTCTGCTGCTTCTTTTTCTCTGGTGGTTCGTATTTAACTTTACTCTCTTCCTTCTCCTTCTGGGCCTTTTTCGCGGATAACGTATCAGTTTTTTTCATAACGTCTTTGAACGACTTCCTAGGTAAAATTTCTGCATCGTCGTCCCTTTTCGCGTCCTTCATCTTACTTCGGAATACCGCAGCTGCAGACAATTTTTCTTCGATACTCGCTGTCGCTGGCAATCGGGCGCTAAGCGGTGCTGGCACTGTTAACAATTGTGGAACGATTGGTGTAAAATCCAAAGACTTTATTTCTGTTTTGGTTTCCGTTTTCATCGGCGTGTTTACGTCGCCAACTCGCTTTTTTTCTACCACTGAAGGGCCTTGTTTGCTGTCAGTTCCTGAGGATGTCGTTATAGGTGCCGTTGGCTCCACAAGTTTAGATTTGCCATCGTCTTTGGAAACGTTAGATTGGACACTACTAGAAAGTACAAACGCCTTAGGTGGCTCCGTCACTTGTGCGTCTGCTTTAGGAACAGCGTGCTTATCTTGTGCACTTTCTATTTCTGTGGCCAAAGATCCCGCCTTACCCTTGGGACCGGAGTAATGGGAAACGTACTTAACGTGGTCACGTACTGGCTCCTCCGATTCGTCACTTTCGTTGCCAACGCTGTCAGCATCTCCCAACTTTTTATTAGTAACTTTTCGGACGACTCTCTTTTTAGCATCAGGCGTTTCCGCAAAATTCGCGTCGATTTTGGTCGCTACAGTCCCTACGATCTTTTGCCTTTTTTTCACACCCTTTACCGAATCATCCTCAACGGGTCTCTTGGGATTTACACTCTCATCCGTATTATCAGTCTCGACTGAAGCTTTGTTCGCAAGTACGTCCTTGCGAGGCGCTTTTGTGCCGCTCAAGTTCGGGAAGAACTTTGCGAGTTCTTTGTTAGAGTCATCTTCTTCGTCGTTATCACCTGCGTCATCGGGTATTTTTCCAAAGACCTTGCGGGCTTTCTTTTTGGCTTCAGCACTGTCCATAGGGGAAATTTCGCGCTTGATCTCATTAGCTTTGGTTACAGCAGCAGCAGCAGCAGCGGCGCTACCAAACGTCTTTGGCTGTCGTTTTTTCGGATTTTTGACACTGTCATCCCCTGTTGCAACTCTTTCGATTATGCTATCGGCCGCAGAAGTACTTTCATCAGTCGAGTTTTCGTCAGGACGCGTGGCATTTGCAGTAAAGTTTCCTTTTCGCCTGTAGCCCATCATATTGCTGTAAGTTGCGGAACAGTAAAATTTGGTTGGCTCTCTGAGACTTATAAGTGGGGCTTCTTCGTTTTCAGTCTCAGTAGTTTCTTCCGTTTCGTCGTTCTTTTTGAAAATCTTTCGCACTTTCTTTTTAATATCTGCCGTCTGATCAGCAGGATTATTTTCGATCGGCGACTTTTGCTCAACTTTAGCTGGGCTTGTGTTTGTGGGGTTGAAGGGTGGCTTTGTTCGTTTCTTTGGACTCTTGAGATCTTCTTCAAACGGTCGCTGTTTGCTCTTTGGCTTATCCTTTTCCTTATCTTTTTCTTTATCAGTGGAATTACCGCTGCCTCCCGAATCCCTTTTATTTCGAACTTCAAACTCAAAAGGCTCAGGTTCTTTGAATTCGTAGATGTCTTCCGTGCTATCGGGTTGACTTGGATCTACTTTTGATATTTCACGTTTTACAGGAGTGCCGATCTGCTGCTCTACTTTTGGAATTTCACGCTTTTTTTCTGATTCAAGATCAATCTAAATCACAAAACACGAATATCTCGAATTAGTATTTCACTAGCTATTGTCTTTAAAATAATACGTAAACATTTATCCAACAAACAGGTCCGCTGTCATAACGAATTCGACGTTTTTAAAAAACACGTAGTATCACAGTACTAATATTAAATCGAACAAATTATAAATACGTCACGCTAACTAAAAAGGTTATAAAGAAAATATAAAACACACTAAAATTCGTTCTCTAGCGGATATGTTGGAAAATGTTATCTTATCTAAAACTTTTAAACCGTCATTAGGAGCGAACGATAAGCTAATGAATTTCCATTTACCTTTTTATCCAAAATACTTTCTTGCTCGCTTTTTTCTTGCTTTGTGATGACAGAACTTTCTTGATCTTCGACAACACGTTCAACAGCCGTTATTTCCAATTTAACCGCTTTGTCGAAACCTTTAAGTTCAGATCTAATTTGGTTTAGATCGAAATCTCTACCCTTGGGTTGTTCATCGTCACTCTCTGGCTCCGACTTGATTTCTAGCATTTTTCCAATAGACTTTCTTATTCTCCGTCCACGTCTTGGCTCTTCGATTTCTTTTTCCTCTGTATCGCTCACATCTTCGATTTTCATGCGGCTTTCTGCTCGTCTCCTTGCTTCCCTACGATTTCTCTTCTCCTGGACCCCCCTCACTCGAGACCGCGATGTTATTTGAGTTGAAATACTAGCATCAGACTCAAGCGAGTCTGTCTCATCGCTCTCCGTCTCTTCGGCGGCGATAGTGTCTGTGTGACCCGACGATCGCCTCGGGCGTCGACTCAAATCACTCGAAGACGCGGAATCAGCATTACGTGTCGCACGAGTCGACCGATTGCTTGCTGTCGACGCTGGACTTTTTGTTCGCAAAACGTTTGAAATCAATGGCGACGGCGTCATAGATCGCGTTGTCGGCGTAACTTCTCTCTCATCTTTGCGGGCATCTCTGTTGCATATGCTGGAACCACTTCCAGTTGATGAAGTGTCACCTTGAGCACGACGACGGTTCTGAGATGCGGGTGAAGAACCGGTACCAGCGTTTGGCGCAGTTTTCGATTTTGGTGTGGATGTAGAACTTACACTCGGCGTTTGCGGACGGGGTGTCGTTTTGGAGCGCTTTGATCGACCCTGCGACTGGCTATAATTATGTGCTATCCTTGAACATTTTATCCATTCATCGTACCTATTATTCCAGCCAGTATAATGTACCAATAACAGAGGTTCAGGACCATCCTTTGATATGTCGATGATTTTAGCTTCGTACGTGACTTTCTTTTCGTGCGTTGGTCCATAATACACATTGAGCTTGTCACCTATGTCAACGGGTCCCTTGTAAAGTGGTATAAAGCTCATTGTTTGTTCTTCAGAACTTTTTCCTTTTTCCCCCTCAGCGTCTTTCTTCTTGCGGCCACGTTTTTTTAGCTCATCGTCCGTCATCCTCCTAGGCTTGATTGAAAGCTTTTTATCCGATTCTCTAGATGGTGCTCTTGTTTCTCTAGTTTCGGAACTCGATTTGCTTCCCTTACTCACATCATCTTTCGACCTCGATCTCGTCTTTGTGCTATCATCCTCTTTGCCTTTCTCGTCTTTTTTCTCTAGTTTTTTTGTATCAGTTTTCTTCTTTTCGGCGTTCGGTTTCTTTTTCAGAGTTTCATCTTTGTTTTTAACAGCTACCTTGGATTTACCGCTTACGTTACTCGACGGCGTCAACCTTGAAATACTTCTAAGCGATCTTTCACTACCAGAAGATTCATCATCCACATCGAGATTTGTATCGCTTTCTTGTCCACTAATATCTTCGTCTGCGGGTTCTTCTTTTCTCTTAACTTTTACCTGAAAAAAAAAAAAAAAAAAAAAAAAATTGGTTGATAAGAGTCATGCTGTACATTGTTTTTAGTAATTGTAGAAATTAATAGACTAGTTTAAAAAATAAAGCATACTTGTACTTCCTCCTCTTTCGGTATTATTTCCTTTTTAATTTTTTCTTTTTTTATTTCGTCTTCTGGAATCAGTGCTGGCTTTTTCTCTTCTTCTTCTTCTTTTTCTATCTTAATACTCGGTTGTTCTTGATTCGGAGTTGTCGTTCGATCTCGATCTCTAATCAAACTACGTCCTGGTCGCTGCTTAGCCGTGCGACTTCTTGGATGATTGACCATGGTACAACCCAATTTTCTATAGAAATCTTCAAACGAGTGCAGGTACCTTTTGTACGAATGTTTGACAGCATTACGCGTCGACTGGTTATTTTGCACTTGAAAGCCAAGCCGCTTCGTGATTGATTTCCATTGATTTTGATTTGTCACACGATTATAACCACCAAGCTTGTAAACAGCACGAAATAATTTGTAGAGATCGATATCTTCATTGCCAATCATTGGACACTGGTTGATAGGTGTTCCCCTATCATCCATGAATTTGTATAATGTAGCAACAACATGATCTTTTTCCTCCCGCGGCTCATCGTCTGAGCTCTGAAAATTATTTACATAATTATTACAAGTTATCGTGTATGCGTCAAAATAATATCAATTTTATGGCTGTTCTTGGATGAAACAAATTTTTTAAAGAAATAAACTCACAGGCGATTCATCTCCTTCTTCAGAGTCTGTGTTATCGCTTGTTACTGCATATCCAAATAAGACATCCCTATCCCAATGATTTGGCAATTCGTCTTTGTCTAAATATTGTATTGCTTTTTCTACTGCAGTTTTGAGGATAGAATGTTCCACTTTAGCTACCATATCCTTAGTAAATTGTGTTGTTTCTTTTTTAGGGACTGTGTAACTAACAACAAAACAGTCTGTTGATAAACGAGTAATAAGCAATTAATCGGTTAAGCTATAGATAAAAAATTCAGTACTACTCACAATCTAGAATCTCTGAATGATCTGACGAGAAATTCTTCATGCACGTTAATTTTGTTTGTATCCTGAGCATTGGGTGAAACAATGAGTCCAGGGAACCAGTTGTCCTTTTTCTTTTTATCATTACTCAGTTCGACACAAACGACTTTTCCAATTTCTGGCTCTCTCTCGGGTCCTTCTTTACCTCCTGAACCAGAACCAGAGTCATTACTACCTCTAGCACCATCGTCGTCATCCTCATCACTACTTCCATCTCTGAAAAATGAAATTATAATCGGTTAAATTCTCTAGTGTCAATTTGTTTTGTAAAGAAAAGCCTTTGAAGTGGCTTTCTTACTGATTTTGCCTGCACCTCCTGCCACGCCTGCCAGTAACAGGATAACCAAAGTGTTCCGGATGAGTGAGAGGGAGTTGGTCCAAAGTCTCGCTTTCAGCAAAGTGTCGGCCACTCTTTAAACACAAAGCAGACCTCCTCAGAGTGGTAATGTCACCATCATCAAACACAACCGTGTACTGACTACAGTCTTGAATTTTGTTGATCGTCGCCTCAACAAAGTCTTTTCTGTCATTGTACTTGGCTTCAATAAGGGCTCCAATTCTAATTTGGCCCTTGATTTGATCATCCGTTATAGTAGCTGTGCCCAAGCCTTGCTTGTAAGTCACTCTGCACTTGATACATCGTTGGACTTTTTTAATTTTGGCCTCGCAAAAGGCACCTTTGTACTTGGCACTGACTTCTGTGCCCACTGATAGGTAGGGTGGATCATCCCCCTGCAAAACATTACAAGACATGACTCCTCAATAATAGTGTACGCACTGGTCTCTCTGGCTGGGGAGCTATTTTTACAAAATATACACGGTCAGGGAAACAGCAGGAGCGTCTGTCTAGAGTACACACACCACCGTGAATTACTAATATGTAAGTAGGCACTCGATCCACACTGACAGTACAAGAGTAAAACACTTGGCCATAATGATCAGGTAAGATGTATGAAAGCAGTCTCTGTGTGTTTTTCTATACAAAAAGGAGCATGCTATGCGGCATGGATGTGTTGGGGATGGCAAGGTTTTCACTCAAAAGTGCTCGGTACAAGTATCTGGGCAATTTGGAATTTCCACCTTGAATTTCAACGAGCACCAGAACAAAAATAAAAACACACACATAACACAAAAAAATATATATTATACAGTGTACATATAATATAGAGGCACAGAGAGAATGAGAGAGAGAGGTTCTTGTTTGTTTGTTTGTGCATAAATACAATATCTATCTCTCTGTCTGTCGTTCTCACATCTGCTGTTGTTCCCACGAAGGAAAAGGAGTTGCGTAGAAGAGGACGACGACGTCGACGGGCCACAGCCTGTCGCTGTAGGCTAAGCTGGTGCTTTCTGGTTTGCTTACCGTGACCGACATCTTCCTTCGCTTCCTAGTGCTTGGTAATTCTCCACATAGCTTGCTTCAGCAGCTGTTTGTCTTCTCCAATTCTGAACTGTGGACACTGCATACCAGCAGATGGCCCAACATCGATGCTTTTTTGCTGCTACTTCTGTGGCTTTTTGAGGATAGGTACTAAGTATGCAACAATTCGCAACAGATTTTTTTTCCGTAAATATCACTTTGAATCACCACGTTGGTCGGTCCCTCGCTGCGACGGGAAACGATGAAGACACAAACTGAATTTTTTTTTTTTACATACTGATGATAGTGATGATGCAGAGCGTCTGATGTGCTTGTCCGCCTTTTTCGGAGTTTGGAGCAAGACGCTGAGGCGGTTGATAATTTGATGCGAAATATTTACGTTCTAGCGTAAAATGGTAAAATTGTTCTTTTTTGCGCGTGATGTCCTCTCTTTCTCTCTTTTGTATATTGTGCGTCTGTCCCCCTCCATCACACTTTCACACACATAGACATACAGGTCATACTAGTCCATCAGCACAGTGAACTGTGCGAATTACTTGCATCCAGCAAAAAAAAAAAAAATACCAAAAATTGCGGAATCGTTTGCAGGTTTTGCAATTGCCATGCAAAAAATTGTCAGAGTATTATTTTTTTGTAAAAAAAATAAAATGTAGTACGTCCTGCGAGAATCTAATAAAACTATTATTTCGCCTCAACGGTAGAGTTTCTACTATTAAAATTATCACCAGTCGTTTGCAATTTAATTTCCAGTGCGTGTGAGGATCACAAAGTAGTCGAATTAGTTATATTTATTCAATAAATAATTATATTTATATACGAGAGTAAGTCGAGTAATCTTACTCCCACCCCAGGCCAGGGCGCATGCGCACTGCACTCGAGAAAGACGAAATACCAGCGATGGGATATAGTTCCGGCCAGATTTGGAAATTCTCTAGGACCCAACCTCTCTGACGTGGGAAATCACTAGATCAAAAAAAAATAGTACCGAAGGTGACGCGCGAGATTCAAATAAGGTCCAATAACACGAGCATCCATCACCTGATGACCCAGTGTGCTTACTGGCCACTCTGTTAAATAAATAATTATTAATAACACAAGCGCCTATCACCTGATGACCCGGGGTACTTACTGGCTACTATTGAATAATAAATTATCAAGTAATTACAAGAGCGCCAATTAAAAAGATCTTTGTCGTACTAGATAGGCAATCAAAATTGTGATATGGTTAATATGTTATCGATCAACATTTATTATTTAATAGTGTTGCAAACAAGTGTCCTGGATCATCAGGAAAAAGGTGCTTGACATATTTATGAATAATTATGTATTTACTAGATTTGGAATTAGCGCCTCAGGTTATACGGTGATAGGCGCTTGTGTTATTAATAATTATTTATTTAACAGAGTGGCCAGTAAGCACACTGGGTCATCAGGTGATGGATGCTCGTGTTATTGGACCTTATTTGAATCTCGCGCGTCACCTTCGGTACTATTTTTTTTTGATCTAGTGATTTCCCACGTCAGAGAGGTTGGGTCCTAGAGAATTTCCAAATCTGGCCGGAACTATATCCCATCGCTGGTATTTCGTCTTTCTCGAGTGCAGTGCGCATGCGCCCTGGCCTGGGGTGGGAGTAAGATTACTCGACTTAATCTCGTATATAAATATAATTATTTATTGAATAAATATAACTAATTCGACTACTTTGCGATCCTCACACGCACTGGAAATTAAATTGCAAACGACTGGTGATAATTTTAATAGTAGAAACTTTACCGTTGAGGCGAAATAATAGTTTTATTAGATTCTCGCAGGACGTACTACATTTTATTTTTTTTACAAAAAAATAATACTCTGACAATTTTTTGCATGGCAATTGCAAAACCTGCAAACGATTCCGCAATTTTTGGTATTTTTTTTTTTTTACTGGATGCAAGTCGTTCGCACAGTTCACTGTGCTGAAAAAGAAATAAAAAATGGATGTTGGAGAGAGACAAACTGACGCGACGTTGCCACGTTGCCTGCAGTTTCTGCACATACTCGAGACCCAATAACCCAATCCCCCGTCCCTCTGTACCTTACGAGTAACGAGTAACAAGGTAACGACTAACGTTAACAACTTTTCAAATTCTCGCAAGATATATTTCTACTTAAGAACAATTACCTAAAAATCAAGTTAGAAATAAAATTGAAAATCAGACTTTAGATTTCACGATTTCTTCGTTATTAAGCATATTTTTTAAGATATTTATTTTGATTCATACTTGATTCGTAGTTGAATATTATTCGATTTTCCAAAATGTCGTCAAGGGTCTATAAATGTGTATTCATCAAATCTCAAATAAGTTTTAGTATATTCGATCGTATTTCGTGAAATCAAATAGCAATTACACTTTTTAGCGGGAGAAGTAAAACTCAGCCGATGATTCGGCAACGTCTCATTTTCAACATTTGTGGGGACCCTCTCACACACATGTACACTTCGGCTCTCCGTCCTTCTCCAACCATCCGCTAGGTGTCTAACCATTCATCTGGACCTTCTCGCAAGTACCCGGATTTCATTTTGGTGAATATATGACGGCGTTTAAGGTTGAACCAGGGTATCCCCGGTATCCCCACCGATATAGCTATAGTAATGTATTTCTAAATATTACATCTTTAATTTTATCCTCTTTTGTGTCGATATAAAAACGAATACAAATCTTTAGGTATACTCTCTCATTATAAGAGTTAATTAACAATTTTGAATAATGAAAATAACAATAAGGAAATCAATTTTTTTACCATTTAACAATGTTTTATACATAAAATTCTTAAACGTTGAAATAAATGTATGTTTCGTGTTACAGTCCAAATATAGACATACACAAATGAGAATGTGTACAAAAGTTACAACTGGATGATTCAGCCGGTTGGAAGTTGGAATGAGAATGATTTTGGCTCTCTCTTTCAACTCGAACAAAAAAATTTTTTTGTAATGATGAGGTAAACTAAAGACGTGTTTTTACAATTAATGTTGATTTTAATTAATCAATCACTAAGTTGAAATTGCCGAATCGCTTGATTCAATAACGCATAAGTATATGATAATATATATTCCTGTTTGATTGATATAACGCACGATTTTTGTTCGTTAGCTCCGAATTCCGAAACCAAACATACACTTAAGTATTTCTCCTATTGAAATTTACATCCAAATCATTTCACGAAAACCGCAATATTCCATGAAGTCTATACGTTTAATAAATGTCAGATTAAATTATTTATGCGAATAAGCATTTAAAAGTTTCATTTTCTAGTCAAGCACCTCTGTGCAGTTAAGAACATTGGAATAAAAACGTTTGAAATAGCACGGGACGTTTTTATATTATATGCGAAGCCGATCGAGATCTTTGTCACTTTTGAATTGTCCGAGAGACAATTAAATGATTCAATGCGGCTAGTCGCATACGGACTTACGAAGCGTAAAACAAGCGGTCATTATCGTAAAATGCACCAAAGTAATCTTGATGGTTTTTTGAACTGTATGCGCTTCGTGAGCTGATGAGTCAAATTAAGCTAATTTACTTGCAAAATTCCCATTTGGAACTTCAAAATTGCCACAGACCTGTCGTTCCCGCAAATACTTATAAAATCCCATTTAAATTAACGGGTTTTTGAAAAATGCAAGACAATAGAGCTGGGTCCAATAAAGTTTCCAATTTTGTTTCACCCTTTTTCATAACATGGAAAAAATAATAAAAAAAAAAAAAAAATACTAAACACTGAATTATGAAAATCTCATTTTACTTATGCCCCATATATCTCGCATTTTTTGTGAAATAACCCATCTATATCATGAGAGCTAGAGTGCTCCGAAACTCCGGACTCCGAAAACTCCGAACAGTTTGGCGTAGCGATACTAACGGTGAACCAATTTACTTACCTATTTACCTAAACTTGTAAATCAAAGAGTGCAATAAAAAATATATATATATATATATATATACAAATAACCTCTTTACCAAGTACCTTATCTCTTTTATTTTTATCGATCTTGTGTGAGAAAGATAAAAATTTGCGCACGTGCACTTCATTTTTAAATAACTGCATGAGGTAAGTATAGTAGATATACATATAAGTATATTTCCGCATTGAGCACTTTTTCTCTTTTTTTTGCTTGAGTCGAGATCGAGAGTCGTGTGTAACTACTGCGGCGTACTTAAATGTGTTAAAATTTAATTCACGTTGATTAATAAGACTTGCGACTTGAAATGTCAAATAAGGATGATAAAAAAAAAAAAAAAGTTAGGAATGCCTTGTAAAATGAGTTTTCAAGTCACAATTGTAGAAACAAAAAAAATGTAGTTTTGCTAAGAGTGAATGTGTGTATATAAGGGAACAATTTTGCACATCGATGCAATGTGTTTATTGCAAGACTGTCGATTAATGAAGAAAGGTCAGTCGGTCAAGTCTGCAAAACAAGAGTGTCATCTGTCATTAGCGAAACAGTTCAATCTTATATTTTATGTAAGTATTTAACATCTTCACTTATTAGATGGTGTACAACTGTGCAGGACAGCAAAACCATTGTGCGGTATTGACATTCATCAACAGACGAATGACTGGATTCTAGTGCATTTGTGTCAAGTTTAGCTCTCTCAAAGTCAAGTAAGATAAGATGTTTCTGTACATATTGAGCTTTTTTTTGTTTGTCTGTCATGGTGATGACTTTACACTCACATTACTAATTTAAAAATACAGTGATGATTTAAAATAACTTCTCTCCTTTAAACTATTTAATTCATAACTATTCAATTTGCAGAGATTTACACAATGAGCGACTCAGGTGTAATTGACAAGATTGGTGCAAGTTTGTCTCCTTCCAGTAATGGAAAATCATTTCATGAATTCGATCACATAAACTTAACAAATCACGTGCTAGATAAATCAGAGAATAAGATTAGTATGAGGAAAAATTTATCTACCGGAGCATTTTCTCAAGAAACTAAGCCTGAAGGCAAAGTACTTGTCTTGTACACTGGAGGAACTATTGGGATGGTCAGAAATAAAGATGGAGGTATTGTAAAATACAATTAAAAACTGTCTATCTTTATCACAAAGTCTGTAACATATATATGTATGTGTTTTAAAGCCCTGGTACCCATAGCCAATGCTTTTGTTAAAACTCTCAGGAAATACCCTAATTTACACGACAAACAGTATGCTGAAGCAAGATTTGGACCAATGGGGCCTCTTGTGTTACCGTATGTATTTAAAAAAAAAATTGATTGACCAAATTGAACATTTATTCAATATCGTTTTCAGAATGACTGACACTGACTCAAGAAGAATAATTTACGATGTTCAAGAATATTCACCTCTATGTGATTCTAGTAACATGAGAATGGATGATTGGATAAAAATAGCATGTGATGTGAAGGTAAAAATAATTTCTTATTAGTACTAACAATCAATTTTTTTTCAATCAATGTTCCGTTATTTCTTTAGGAATCTTACGAACACTTTGATGGTTTTGTTATTTTACATGGCACTGACACATTAAGCTACACAGCTTCAGCACTGTCCTTTATGCTCGAGGCACTGGGAAAAATCGTTGTATTGACTGGTTCACAAGTGCCAATTTTTGATACTAGAAGCGACGGTCTTGATAATTTTGTAACGTCCCTCGTCATCGCAGCCAATTATAATATTCCTGAAGTCTGTATTTTTTTTGGATGCCGTCTGATGAGAGGAAATCGCACAACAAAGTCGTCCGTCACAGCATTTGATGCTTTTCATTCACCCAATGCTGCACCTCTTGCAACTGCTGGTGTAAAGATAGATGGTAATGTTTTTTTTTTTCATTAATAGCACTTAATAGTATTGAAATTTTTTTTTTTCTAATTTCTTCGATAAATCTTTTCAGTGGATTATCGCTCGATTTTCCGAACGTGCATCTTAGAAAAATTTCACGTGCATACAACGTTAAATAAAAATGTTGGTTTATTGCGCCTATTTCCCAGTATTACCGCCGAACTGATAAGAGCTTTTTGTTCGAATCTGGAGGGTGTAGTTTTGCAAACTTACGGTGCAGGTAACGTACCGTCGAATCGACAGGATATAATAGAAGAATTTAAATCGGCAGCAGACCGAGGAGTGATTATTGTAAACATCACTCAGTGCGTGGAAGGTAGCGTATTATCAATGTACGAGGCAGGCACAATATTAGAAAATGCTGGTAAGTATTGAGACGTAAATTGCTGAGATAAAAATTTTTAGTATACATATCTCATATTTTCCATTCTATAGGAGTGATATCGGGTTTCGACATGACTCCAGAGGCAGCTCTTACAAAGCTCTCATACATACTGTCCAAGTCAGAATGGGACACGAAGACAAAGCGCTCAATGATGGAAACGAGTCTACGGGGCGAATTGACTGCTGGCAGATCGATTGCTCTTCAAGATTGGGATTTAGTCGATGCTGTTGGACGATCATTGCGAATAAGCTCACCGGCCGAGTTCAAAGAGCTGGGCTCCATTCTTTTTCCCGCTATGATGAACGCTGCAGTTATGGCCAAAGATATCTCAAAACTCACGTCACTAAAAGGATATGTGAGTTTTTTTTCTTTTTTATATACACTTAAATATGTCGGATATGCAAACAAAGTCTCTAAAATTCAGTTTTTTGTTTCTAGGGAGCAGATATATCGCAAACAAATGCCGATAACAGAACAGCCTTGCACGTTGCTTGCTGCGAAGGCGATATCTCAGTTGTTCGTTATCTCTTGAAGATGGGAGCTAATGTTCACATTAAAGATCGATTTAATCGCACACCGTTGACGGACGCCATAGAACACGATTATCACGAGGTATTATTATTATTAAGCTATGATTGCAACGAGTTTCAAGTCACGCTTACAAAGAGTACAATTTTTGGAAAAAAATTGTTTTGTTTTCGTAGATGATAAAGTTATTACGCCAGTGTGGTGCTCATTTGCACGAACGTGGATCAAAAATTGGTGAGCGTTTGTGTGCAGCAGCAGCCGTAGGTAACGAGAAGCGCCTGGTCTCGTATCACATAGCTGGCGCCGATCTCTCTCAGCCAGATGTATCGGGCAGAACGGCTTTGTACGTGGCTGCGCTACACGGGTATACTACCGCCGTGCAGCTTCTCTTAGAACATGGTGCTGATCCACAAGCAAGTGACATGCTCAAACAAACAGCCCTGGACGTTGCTCAAAAACCGGAAGTCAAAAAACTCATCGCTGACTACATGAAGGTTTGAAAGTTAGTACCTATCTGGCTAGATATTTCTTGGATTATTCACGATATGGTATAAAAACTACTTACTTTGAACGAAGATTTGACTGCATTTTTAAAAGAGAGAGTAGTTTTTACCAACTTTCTTATTTGTTATACAAATACATAAGATGTTTATATGAATCATAAAAATAATCTTATTTATTAGAAACCGTTGAAGTTGATGTATAAGTAAAATATAATAATTCAATCTTCTGATGAAAGGCTGAAATGTTTTAATTTGGTCTTGGATCTGGTAGTTATATAGGTAGTCAGTTTAAAAATTTTATTTTAAAAAATTACTTTTTACACTTGTCTGTTAGTGTTTAAAGTAAAATAATAATTTACATGTATATTTGTAAAAAGTGAATGTAAAGACTTGATAAATAGGTGAAAAGAAAACATTATTTAATAATAACGAGTGCTTAGAACAAGTAATAACCATATTATACAGAGCATAACTGTCAAAAAATGTCAAACAATGTGACCTAAGCAAAAAAATACATTTTTACTAATTACCAAAAAACTGTAATTGTCGTATTATGGAACATTGTTAAAATAACACAAGAGATGAATACTAAACGTAATAACGTAATGAACAAAATGTAACAGTATAATAAAAACTCAGATCACTAATTCTATGATTAGAATTATGAGTGAACTCTAAATTATATTTTTTGCTTCCACAAAAGTATCGATAACAGCAGTCCTGACAAAAAACATAATTTAAAAAACATAATACTTATTCTTGGTTCCCTTAGTTATATGTTATTACATACAATATCACGTCTTCCTATGTAGATTTGTACTTGAAAAAAGGACCAAAGCAGTAGCGCATTTAAAAATCGAGAGTAAGACTACCAAAGACTAACCCTTGTACCCGTGCGTGCGTTACTTTTTTTAAATTCCACAATAATGCAATCACCATAAGAAAATTAGCAAATTAAGGAATTACTTTTTTTCCGTAGTAATTACCATGTAAAAATAAAAGAAATTAATTACTCGAAGTTGAAATACATGAAAAATCAGCTGCACGACTAGCTGTCAGTTATTCAGGCCAAATGACAAGTGTTTATATATTATTTTGTTTGCCGGTAGTTAATATTTTCAATTAGAATACTTATAAGTAACAACATACTGCAACAAATGTATACTTGTCTCGTAAAAATATTATAATTTTTTTTTTTTTGTTACAAGCCGACAAGTTTCAACAAATTATTGACGATTTGTCGATTCAAAGCGCAATTTTTGTAAGAAACGTTGCACTCTTCTGTTTCCGAGACTTTGCGACCCATCGAAATCGCTTCCTCTATGGAGGTTCCATTGGTAACTTGCTCGAACCAACTGTGACTGAAGTCAAGTTAAAAGAAATGAACAAATAGTACAAATACCCGTACAATAATCGCCAAGTGCCAATATATTATCAAAGAAAGCAAAGAGAAAAGTCTACAGTTTACCTGGACAAGCCATCGATAATCTTATCGGCGCTCGACTGATTGTCCGAATGCCTCGCAACAGCCACCGCCGAGCACACGATAAGCTGTACGCACGGGGTCACGGGTCCCTCGCGGGACAACATTTCGTTCATCAACGACTCGTCAATGCTCCAAAAATCCAAACCTGCTCTGTCTCTTCCTGCGTTATATTAATTATATTTTTGCATCATGTAGACAACAAAGTCAAAGATGATACTTTGATTTTATAGTATCTAGTCTAGAGAGATTACATTTACTCGCGAAACACAATAACGCGATTCTAAACTTATTACAATGTAAACCGAAGCGCGTTATGAATAGTAAATGTCTGATGGTTAAAAATACATGTATACACGTGCAATATGTGACAAATAAAAAATGTATATATGTATATTGATATGTGTGAAAAACAAAACTGTGTGTTATTTTCCTTACTTTTGTGCTCCTTGCCGTAAGGGCGATGATGCTGGTAGTAGGAAAGGCTCTCGGTTGGGTCATCCACGTCCGGGCCATTTTTTGCAAACAGGGGCACAACAACCGCGGTAACGACCAAGAGGGTGCCGAAAATCGCCAGTCCCTTGGGGTTGATGTTTATGGGTGACACCGGAGCCCCGGGCTGTCTCGATTTTTGATTCAGCGGCAGGGACAGGAACGGGACCACCAGGTCCAAATTCACCTAAGTGCCCCACAATGGCATACATATGATTGAATGCTCTTTTTCTGTTTGAAACGGAAAAAACTTACCTCGACGCTTCCATCGTGTGGTTTTATGGACAGAAAGCGAGATTGCCGCTTGAATCCTGATCTCGAAACATTACTGGCTATTTGCTCGTTCGCATCGCCAAAGTATAAATGCCCCGTGGTGCAGAACAACGCTGACAGCAGTAAAAAGCTCTTGCGTGCCATTTCGGGCCGTTTTTACAAATGCACTCGCTAAAATTGAATGGGATATTTTTATATTTTACTTTTTACTTTCCTTGTTTTATTGTCCATTGGATATTTAATTAAACGTGAACCACGAATGAGCTGTGTATACTTGGATTTGCGCACTTAAGTCACCGAGAAAGATTGCCAAAGTCCC
Organism: Copidosoma floridanum; assembly: GCF_000648655.2. Next base: position 1,998,727 of record NW_019379522.1, on the reverse strand, counting down.
GAAAAAAAGACTTTCAAGTCGATTGAGATAACGCAAAGACTTCTGAAAGTCTCTGGAAGGCCATCCATGAGAGACTGCAAAGATTTCGGACTTTAAGGCGCGCAACCCTTCACGATTCACAGACCGATCTGTTGTTAAAAAAAAAATTCCTAACCGATGCCAATAATGAGCAATGAGTCTTGAAATTAAGTTACGATGGGTGCCCCCCAACCATGCTTCTCTCGCAACTTTAACTTTTCCGCGTAATAAGTATGATAAAAAAAAATCAAGTGTAAAGAAATTAAAGTCTCCCGATAACTTTTATGTGAAAATAATGATAACTGAACACACGCGGGCTCCAACTGCAATGTATTATAAAAAAAAAAAAAAAACCACATCCCCGCGCAACGCAAGATCGACATTGAAGTGAAAAAAAAAAATATAATTACCTTTGTATGCACTGTACCACAAATGTAAAAAAAAAAAAAAAAAAAATACCACGGGTGATGATAAAAATGACAGATTTTGAAAAGCCCGAATGAACAATATTCGCGCGAAGCCCGAGCTGAAACTCAACGCGGGAGTAATCCGCGCTCTGGATATGTACGCGCTCGTGTGGCCCCCAACCCTCTCCGTACAACACACCACCCGCGATGGAGGGGAAGCTTCCTCGTCCCGAAAAAAAAGAAAAAAAAAAAAAAAAAAAAAAACATAACGACCGCGCGATCGTTATGATAAATGCGCCAATGTGTGAACAGCGCGTAATTAGTTTTCACCTTCGGACGCCCCGACGCTCGTTGTACCGATCTGTGTGTGCGTGTGTTGGGCATTTTCGTTGTACTTTTCTAGTGCAACGCGCCAGAACCACTTGTACGGGCGAAGGGGATGCTCTACTCGTGTAAACGCACACACACACACACGGGTACGTAACGTGTGTGTGCTCGGTTGATGACGATTTCTTTGCGTTGAGCGTGAACAACAAAAAAAAAAAAAAAAGAAAAAAGATAAATTGGAAAAGAAATTAGCTTATTCGGTATAGGCCTAATTAAGATTTGACGCGATATGTCATTGCTGCGGTTTTCATACAGGAAGGAAGCGTTTTTTTTTTTTTTCCAGACCGCATGCGTGTGGTTAGTGGTGATTAATTAACGGGTAATCACGATGAGTAAAAGCGTCGCCGTATATATGTATGTATACCTACAGCTCTGACAGTAAGTTAACGTGCAGGCTAGAAGGGGTGTGTATTTACGCGCACAGTCGGGAACAATTAATATATCCACGGGGGTTATTACACGATTCCTTCTCCAATAAATAATTGTAATTCCTACTTTGGCGTGGCGTTTTAATGGTCCATCGTGATTATCTTTCGATCGATCCAATAGTTTTTTTATTTATTTTTATGCTGACATTTAGGTAAATTTACTCGTTTCGTTCCAATTGTAACGTAATAACCGAGTTTATTATACAACAGCACCTACTTTGTATTGATTTTTTCAAGAGAATTTTAGCACGTTCAAGTAAATAAATAAAAAATAAAACGAAGCTTGGCAGTTTATGGAAACGTTGGTTCGTCGAGTAAAAGTTCAGAGGGACTGCTTATCGGATATCGATGGAAAGACTTTGCATGAAAACGTAAAATGTATTTATCATACCAGATCATTAAAATTATTATAAAAGAAATACATGAGTATAGGTTTGATTTTTTTTTCTCTGCTGGGACTCCATCATCTACATCGACTGGTGAATTGGTATTATACATATATATTTTAGGACGGAGATTTTTTCCTTCATCACAAGTGTTCCATCAAAAGTATACTCCGAATAGCTCGTTTACAGATAAAAATACGGATGTGAACGGCGCAAAAATGTTAGTTGATTGGAATGAAGAGCAAACTAATTTGAATACGACGGCATCGAGGGAAATCTTCCACAACGAGATTTGTTTGTTAGAATTTAATTGTCACTCAGATCGTCATGACAAATGTACTAGTCTACTATGCAGGGATGCGATTCCTCAAATCACCTCATCGGTCGGGACGATCATTTTCAATTCTCGATATGAGAATCGAATTAAACTTGGGCAATCAAAGAAATGTACCTCGATTGTAACTAGTTTTTCATTTTACGGCAAAAAATTACATTTTTTTATTTTATTTTCGAGCTTGTCCATTTTAATTCTAGTGCATTTTTTTCTTTTAAAAAAATTGATTGGCAGGTGATGGTCACCACTCGGTACATCTTCGTAATAGGTTCACCTTTTTTTCATAGACGATTTATGGGTGACTACGCTCTTTGCTCCGCTGAAAAATGTATGCGAGTATATATACATGGCATATTATTTTGAGGAGTCGTTGGCTACTCGAAAAATCGGTCAACTCAAAGAACCACGGGAATTGGTTGCCATAAATTCGAAAATACGAGACGATCATAACAATCGTCCACCAAAATCGATATTTACTTCGCGAATCGGTCACATAAGCGTTGTTTGCACCATTTGATGCGTGTTTGGCCGAAACGCACGCGCATACTTGTTCATAATTTCACTCTTTTCCAAACACATAAGGTACGAAAGGTAGTTGACTCGTAATTTCGAAGAAATGGAAATGGTCACGCTAGGACCGGCACGAAAACGAGAACGAAAGTCTTTGTTGTTGTTATTATTATTTTCCTCAGTCGCGCAGAGTCAACAAACCGCGAGAAAACACCGACCGCGTGCAAGCGATGCGCCGTATGAAAATTGGAGAGAAATCGGCGCTCCGATGTCGTCGCCCGCGAAACTTTCAAATGACTTCTTGAAAAATTACCCATACCCCCAGCGACTTACCACTTTTTTTTTTTTTCCTCCGAATTTCATACACACCTGCCATTTAAATTATAATTTTTTTTCTTCTTAACCCCCCCCCCCCATTGTTCTGCGATGACTGTACAAGCTTTTTATCCGAAATGCACGAGATTGCCACTGAATCGACACATATGCCCATAAAATCAAACCGTGTCGAAAACACGTACAAATTTGCAACAAATAACCCATCGTCATGAATTTCGACGCGCACGTACGGTGGCGTCGCAAAGACAATTCAAAATGTATGTAGCAACCGCCAAAAGGACGAAAAACGAGGCTGCGCGGCAATTACCCGCGCCAGGAGCCTCGCAAAAAAAAAAAAAAAAGAAATAATAATTCTTCGTCCCATTACGTATATTGCGCAACTCTGGTCGTCGTGAGCGTAGAAAAGTACCGGAAGTCCGGGCGTGCGAGATGCCCAAGGAGAGAGCCCTAACAAGCTATATACACAAGAGCAGTGGCGCAAAAGCTGAGTTATTATTTCGGGAAGAGGGAATAAGGTCTCGGGGCTAAAATCTCGAGCACATAGAAAAGAAATCCTAGTGCGCGTATGTGTGTACCCGTACAAAAAGCGTCACGCGTCGCCTGATGCACGACCAACGAAAGCGAAACCGTTCTGGGCGCAATGATTTTTCCGTCCCCTCCCCCGTGGTTGTATAATACAAGCAAGCGCAAGCAAAAGGAGGAGCGACAAGCGCGGCTTGTATATATAACGAGCTTGCGACGAGGATTCAAGCGTCTTTTGCTCTTGACACTCGTCGGCGCCAAGTGTATTATTGCGAACCCAAAGGGGGTGCGACATAGAAACGCGTTGCTCGATTTCGTTCAAGTAGGGTACACGGCAAACATGAAATCGGCAAGTTTACTGATCATCGCGCTCCTCGTGGCGGTGGCCTCCTGCGTTCCCAAGTTCGAGGACGGAGGGTAAGTTGTTTTTCCACAACAACATATGATAACAACATTGCTCCGATGTAATAGTTTGCTCGGTTAGTTTCAAGCCGAGTTCGGTCGATTACACGGAGAAATCGGCCAAGGCTCAGGACCAAGTGGCCATGCCGAGCCAAGCCAAGCGCAAGGAGGGCGACTCGTCGCGAAACAACGAACTGAACGACCGGTCCCAGGAGCCCCGTTTCGGCTTCACCAACGTCGGCGACAATTCCGTGAGTATACGTGTACATTTGCCTGTATGTGTTTGAGCGCACATTGTATATCCCAAGTACTGGATGACAGGGTTACGGAGTGTCGAGCTACGCGCCGGCCAAGATCGACCTGGGAGGACTACTGTTGGGCGCCGTGATCGGTATAGGGACGATCCTCGTCATTCCCAAGCTTCTCTACGTCCTGTCCGGATCGTACGGCGCTTACGCCCGAAGTAAGTTCGAAAGCGATGTACAAAAGATAACGATGATTGTAAAAAAAAAAAAAAATAAAAAAAACAAATATTATAGGTGAAGACAGCGGTATAGCCCAGATAATGACTCGGTTGGACGATGCTTTGGCGCGCAACGGCATAGACACGACGACTTGCATGCAGCGGGCGGCCTGCTCGTATTCGAAACAAGCCATGGAAGCTGTGCGGGGTGCAGGCAGCGATAGCAGTAACAACAGTGGGGACGGGATATCGACGGCGGATCGGTTGATGGACGCGTTCTCGTCTAACGAGGTGTTGCGGACGGCCTTGCGGGGCACGGCGATTCAAGAGGCGATCGAGGCCGGTCGGAGCGGGCAAAACTGCGCGAGGGTTTACCAGCAGTGCGGCATGTCCGCCGAGAACATGCTGACGATACTGGCCAAACTGGCGGCCACTCAGGCGATCGGCAACGCAGTCAAGGCCACGGCCACGGCGTGATTTTTCTCTCCTCCCAAATGATGATCGCGAGCTTTTTCTCTGTTGTCGAAATTTTTTTTTTTTAGGAGTATATATCGTTGAATCGCGGATATATGTACTTAACGTTTTTTTACCGTCAAAAGAACATGTTTTTGTCGAATCGTTAAAATTGTATTTGAACCGCGCTTGTGCTGCCATGCCGGAAAAACAAGTAATTATATAGAAACCACTAATGCAAATCAATGAATATTTATGTGTGTACGTAGAATAATGATAACATAATAATAATAATAATACATTTGTGTGAAAAATCGTGTCATTTTTATTTTAAATATATACATACATGGTATGCTTCGTTCTTATGATATACTTTCAAAAAATATCTCTCATTATTTTTATCTTCTTTGCAGGATAACGAGTTGAAATAAAAATTTCCTCAAAATATCCGACAGCATCCGGTGCTCATCTATTAAAAATATACATTCCGTTTGAGATTTTTCTCTGTTAAATGCACTTGATCGACTTTCTCGCTAGGCATTATTGTCAACTATAAAAAATATACTTTATATGCAACCATAAAATCTTAAAACGAACAATTAGTGAACACCACAGTATCGTTGATTTAACGACGTATTTCGTATACGCACAATAAACAACGCTATAATTATATAAAATATGCACAACAAGTGCGGAATAAAAGAGCTACGTGAAAAAAACATTTTTAGTAATCACATTCCTGAAACTGTAATAATATTTGTATTTAAAATACTGAAATGTCATCGTTGACTCGCATCGAGAATGTTGCAAAGTATTCTACTCAAAATATACTATCCATTTTTATTATTTCCTATTTCATACCTCGATCGTCGTATGTATACTATAGTAATCGATAAGTTTTATAATATCTTTAGTTCACATATCAGTAAAACAGTTTCAACTTTAAAACGACTAAGTAATAAAATAGTTTATACATTCTCATATTTAAAATCGCTACGTCCGAGCCATAGTTTTAGGACCAGATTCACGTTTGAAATCAAAGCCCTTCATTTTTACCGTGCGAAATAACTTACTACTGTCAATTGATATAAAACCCTCTAAGCTTGTCATGATTTCAATTTCGACGGAATTATTTGGTTTTCGCAATCATCTCTAAGACTATTCCTCGCAGGTCTACGCCATCGGAGACAGTCACGATGCTACTCGGTCTCCAAAGATCAGCATATAGTTTTTCATTTGGTTTGTCATGTACTATATTACAATATTTTATTTTAGGCGCTTTTCGAAACGATTTAATTAGTTTTATCTTTCTAACTTGTCTTTTTTTTTTTTTTTTTTTTTTTTTTTTTTTTTTTTTTTTTTTTTTTGTCTCTTGGGTCTAAATCACAAACCCGACAGAGTCGCGTCGCAAAACTCCAAAATTTTCTACCAGGTTTCTCTGACAAGGCGATTTTCATCAGAGCATGTGCTCGCGACTCGGCAGCAGTAAAGCGGCGCCAACGGCGACGCATACATGCCACACGCTGTGCACGATGTAATAATTGCTGCGCGTCTGCAAAAACGCGAAACACACGAGTCCAATGAGCACAATCACCAAGCCGGCCGGCAGATAAAACAGCCGGTAAGCGCGCGCCGGGTACGCCAGTGTACCTGCAAGACGAATCAATCAATTTTTCTTATTTAACTTTACTTCATGTTCAACGCTTACCTTTCTGTCGGCACTTGAGGGCCCATGAGACCACAACGAGGCCAAAGCCAAAGAAGGCCGGCAGCAGAAACACCCACAGAGCCATGCGGTCCATCTCGGCGCCCATGGCGAGCACTATGACGCCCAACATCTGGCAGAACGACGTGACCCTACGGCCCATCGAAGCCATCGCCACCAAAGTCAACCAGATGGCCAGCAACGCGCTATAAAAGTCACCGAACTGCAGCACGTTCAGGCTCAGTCCGAACAGACAGAAACTGTGCTCCTGCGACACCAAGAAAATATGTATATGGGCATATACAAATTGGCTAGAAAAAAAAAGAAAAAAAAAAGATTTACCTCGTCCGCAGCGTCGCAGGCGTGGTAGAAGGTCGAGAAGAACATGACGGTCCCGTAGACGAGAGCCTCGGTGTAGTAGTGACGCTTGATCGCGGCGACAACGGCCCCGACGAAGGCCACGTTGCTGCAAGTGAGCAAGACGATACTGGTCACGGCCCGCCAGTCGCTCATCACGTAGGCATCATCGGCGCAGTCGAAGCCACGGTAACCCCCGGTGCAGTGGCACGCGGCGACCACCGAGCCCCGATTCAGCCGTTTCACGCACACCCCGTGATCGCCGCAGTGGCCGTCGACGCAGAACGACGACTGGATGATCGTCTCAATCCGAGCGTCGACCCCGTGGACGCAGTCGCACGCCGGCTCGCCGCAACCGGTCCCGTTGAGGGCGCAGTCCTCGAAGCACTCGCAGCCACTGGCGTTAGCGACGCCGAAGGCGCGGATCGTCAGGTACCAGGTGCCCGGCTCGGGGTACGGCACGTACACGACGTCCGGGCTGCTGTGGTTGCGGGAGTACACGTCCGCCGTCCTCGACCCTTTTTGCCCGTGGCAGGAGCCCATAGGGCCCACCGTCGAGTAGTAGCCCAGGGAAAGACAGCCCACCAGTCTGATGGACGACTGGTCCTCCTCCTCCTCGGCGAGTCTCATGCTGATCGATAGAGTGCCGCCTGTGTCGTAAACCGGGCCGACCTGGAACCTCAGCAAGGCTAGACTGCCGGCTGTGAGGTTAAAGGGCTCGTTGTTATCTGCCCTCGGCGACAGGTGGTCGTAGTCGAACATGAAGAAGTCGGGCAGGGTCTTCCTCGTGAGCTTGACCACTTGGAGGAGTCCCGGGTCCGCCGGTTGGTGGACGAGCTCGAGAGTGACGTCGCTGGCGTTGCCGGACTCGAGGCGTAGCGTCACGTAGTGCAAGGAGCCGTCGTTGAAGCCACGGAAGTGGTAGGTGTCGCTGGTGGCGTTGAGCTTGTCGGCAAAGACGAGATCGGCGGCGGTTACGTGTACGGAGATGGAGCAGTTCTCGGCGCAGGTGGAGTTCAAGGTGAGGCTCGAGGCGTTGGTGTTGCGGGGCACGCGGAACTCGGTTACCGAGGAGTCGACTTGCCGGGTCAGTTGGACCGAGTGAGCCGATGCGTTGGGGCCCAGGGAGAACGTGAAGTCGGGGTGCTCGATCGACATCTCTGCCTCCAGCACTGTCTTGCAGCTGGCAGCTAGACCTGTGTGCGCGCGAGGGTAAATAAGTCATAGTTTGTTTTTATTGCGTTTGGGATGATAATTGTTGATTTGAATCCAGTACCGGCTTGTTTGATCTGCTCGTCGTTGGGATCGACCCAGGATCGGTAGGCAATCACGTACCAATCGCCGGGTGGCGGTGCGGGGATGTTGGAGAGGTGTTCGAAGTCGTTGCTCTGAGACTCGATGGTGTAAATTCGCCGCCGATTTGGCAATACTTTCGTCTCGATTTTCGAGCCATCGGGACTGACGAGCGGCAAACTGCCGGACTTGAAGTTTATCGTCACGTTGCGAGGGTAGCACTTTCCCACCCCGCCAACCTTTTCCTCTGTGCTGATGAACCTTTTTTTTTTTTTTTTTTTTTTAAATTCACATTTTTAGTACATTCGTCTAAAGGCATTTTTAGTACATTCGTCTATAGGCATTTTTTTTTGTTCACGCACGTCAAAAAGAGGGAGTTTTTCCGTTTTTATTTTATGTATATAACAATATATGTATACTAGGGGTCTATAGAACTCGTGTATTGTTAATTTAAAAAATTTTTTAAGCTCCATTATGACCCAGATAATTTTGGCACTATATAGTTGCATTTTAATATATACCTACACAGGACATGTACACAGTGTACATGATGTAAACTTAATTGATGGCGATGCTAAATTATTACTCAAAGCTTTAGAACGGCGATTTTACAAGTTTTTTTTTTTTTCACTATCGCAACTTACATTTAATGTTTATAAAATATCGAATTCAAATTACCACGGAATTTATTCGAATGCAACTGTGTTTAAAATAATTTATTTTAAACATATTTGTATTTGATCAAAGTATCTGAAATATTAAAATTAAAATCACATACAAATATAATGTATCAACGTGTTTGAACTTGAAAACTTGATGGTGCGACGTATATGAAATACCTTAAATATAGCGTATTTTCAACCATTGTGGAAATACTCTTGTTAAAAATTTTTAACACCCGAAATATTGTAATTCAAAGACAATACACTTATAAGATTAATTTATTTAAATTAATATTTGAGATAAAGTAACGAATATAGAAATTGAGAGATTATCTTATCCAGCGGCTAAAGGAACGCAGTTGCAGCAATGAAAATACAAATGAATTTTTGGTCATATTGAATAACCACACTGATGAAAATAGCCGTTGTAGCACCAAAGTATAACTTTTACATACGACACACGGTATTATATAATCCTCGATTTGATGCAAAACCTATACGTAATGGACAAAGGGCCAAACAGACAATAGAGGACCGCTAGACGAGATATACGGACGGGAAGGTGGTGGGTGGGTAATTAAACTCGATGAAGCAGCGCACGGAAGGGATATTCAATCGAGGCTCGTATAACAATAAACGATGCAATAACACGTAATTGCAAGATATATGTATATAGTGTATATAATGAACGAGACGGGAGAGCCGCTCAATGCGCAGCAGAGATACAGCCGATCTCCCGTACGCGTTATTACGCCAAGAGTAGCCCATCCGGTCGAACAATTGCCCGATTAACTCCCCGCTTCGTGTCAGCAGAATTGTTATCGCGATGAAGGTTTTTTTTTTTTTTTTTTTTTCACCCCCGCCAAAATGATGTACCTATTCCTGTGTGGAAAGATGAAGGAAAACATTTTTAAAACTCACTTGAATCCGACCGATACGGCGCCCTCGGGTACGACAAAGTGCACGACGGTCACGTACTCGTAGCCGAGAAAGTCGTACAATTCGTTGTCCGGCTGGCGAGCTATGATTTCCGTGGTACTGGCGAGTGTCGAGATGCGGTGCAGACTAGCCCAAGCCAGGACAATTAGGCCCATCATCATGTAGCGGTGCTGGAGTGGTCCCATGATTACTCCGAGGATTGAGTTGGAGATCGGGAGTAAAGCGACACTATATGCACGTGCTCACGGCACCTCCTTCGATGCCCTACATGTACGATAATATTGCCGCCTTCCGCTCGACAATGGCTCTTTTGCACCGTAGAGGGGGAAATTACACAGTTTTATCTTTAATGCTTTCGCTGTAAATTATTGATTCAACGAGTTTTCACTGTATATAGATAAACGATTTTGTGATTCACGCCCATCAAGTAAATTAGAAAATAAGTATATCTTATTCATGCGTAATTCGAGTACAGCTATACTTTTGAATGGATATAGAAAATATGAATGTTCAAGTGGATTTGATTGCTTGTATGTGTTTAGAAGTGAAAAAAATAAGTAATTTTGACGTTATGTGTGGTACAATATTTCACGCGACAAGAGTCTCTTTTTTTTTTGTTCTTTTTACTCAAATGATGCGTGTCCGTATATCTCGAGTCGAGGAGATACAATAATCGTGTACCCCAGTCATACATCCATACGACATGGAACTCTACTTTATAGTGCCCGTTTGAAAAAAAGCATTTAATCAATTGTACGTATATATATATTCCAAGCAACGGTCAAAGAAAAGAAAAAAGGCATTATAGCTTGAACGGTGATGAGTTTTGTCATAATATAGGTACACTAGTTACGCACGGGTTGGCCTTGACCACGTATACAGCATGCAATGTGTGATGGCGTCCTATGCACGTTCAAATTGTTTGCCGGCTATTCGCAAAGACGGTCTAATCGATGCCCCTCGCGTTTTCTTTTGCTCGCCCCTACTCGTACCGGTAGGGCATGAATTATTTTACGGAACAACGCGAATGAGTACTTAACTCTATACTTCCTTCGCTCTTTTGTGCTGCTTCGAGCCAAATATAGAGGTATTGTTATCTATATATTGTGGGGCGCTCAAATTATTTTACAAAGTCGAGCACTTGCGGGGATCAATTCCTGAGTTCTGTGCAACTATTTCCCATTGGTCAAAACTCCCAAAACGTCGGACACTCGCTAAATGCATTTTTTTTTTTTTTTTTTTTTTTTTTTTTTTTTTTTTTTTTTTACCAACCCTGTAATACTATGTGCAGTTGGGCAGTGGTTGTGGTGTTGAAACTTTGTTAAAAATTCATGCGATCGATCGATGAAAAAAAAAAAGAAATTGACCTTACGGATGTGTTCTACATGCAATGATCTGGTAGAAAGTACACGTGTTTTTTCCAACACTATGTCCACTGTGTTTCTAAAAAAAGTTGGTTCATTGTTTAAAATCATTTCTACGCATTTACATATTACATACATACACATTATATAGGTACGTGTGTACTTGCATGCACATTATACACGTGACAAAAGTCCGTACAATGTATGATAGAAATTCAATCCGTTAAAAATCAATACATACTCACGAAAACTGACCTACCGCGCCAAAATTCAAGCTCTTATGGTTAATTGTCCATGCTCATACGCGGCGGAAAAATATAAAAATCAATCCCGATCCACGAGTGACAAAACTATTTCGTGTACACGTGTGTGCATGGAAATAGAGCTTTCTTCAAGCTCGCAAGCTCGTGTGATTTAAAAAAAAAACCATCATCACCTGTCACTCGTTGCCAACATCAACGGCGTTTATTGTTTACTCCAGCCCGTCCCAGCAGAACACCCCGCACAATTGACTCCCGACGAGCACAACCACACAAACTACGATCAACACCACGACGCATGAGAAACACAATTCCAAGCACAGCCTACCGAGCTGTCGCATCCGCGGGATGGAAAAAAAAACAAAAACAAAAAAAAAAAAAAAAACAAAGTTCACTTAGTATACACGCACCACGTGGGGAGAGCCCCAGGACTTCAGCTGTGCGCACATATATTATGTATCTCTATGCTGTTGTTGTCACACTCCCCGTGACCCCGTGTTCTCTGATGTGTTTGAAAGGAAAAAAAAAAAAAAAAAAAAAAAAAAGAAAAGCTCCGCGTCAGTTCCGCTTGCGCGTAGTATCAGTACTGGTGCGGCAGGGAAAAAGCTCATATTGTCTATATATACACCCATCAGAGGCGTTATCTCTCTAGTTGGCTATACGTATATAATATATATGTATGTATATATCGATCGTCGTCATGTGCGGTGTATTGTAGAGTATATGTACTCTCGCGACGTTTTATGCACATGAGGTAATCCACGAAAAACTATCCCGCTTGTGTCTCCGAATCTTCAATGAATTTTTATTTTTTAGGCTCACCCTCGAGATAAGGCTCATTTTGCTTTCAATGTCACGTATCATGAGTACCAAAGGAAAAAGCATGAATGTATGGGTTTCCGTCGAGGTGATACCCTTTTTTTTTTTTTTTTTTTTAAATGCAATTATTATTACATCTGATTGTATCATGTACTCATATATAATTTTTGCAGGTGAATCGCGGAGAAATGGCATCACCCTCATTGAAATCCGTGTTCATGATTTTTCCTTCATGCGTGCGGGACATTGCAAAATGGGCCCCATCTCGAGCCTAAAAAAATTTTTTTTAATTTTTATTTTAAAAGTTCAGGACTTTTTTTTGAGGATTTCCTTGTGTACGAATGACGGGGCAGCACGAGCACACGAAGAATTTTCATATTGTGTTTGCGTCCTGTACATGTACTATCTATGTACAGGCAAGGGGGCACGATTATCAGATAATACAGAACAGACGTTATCGGCTATCGTGTATAGTGTGTATACCCCAATTGTCGGCGATTCGTCGTGCTTTTTCGATTTCGTTACTCAAATTTATGGGTATATTAACTGAGCTGACTTAACTAAATGTAAAACATGTACGTGTAATTGTGTTTAACAGTGTTTAAGGTGGATTTTACGAAAAAGACAATAATTTCATGGATCGTTGACGTGTCCTCTCTCATCATGAAATTTAGTTTTTGTATGTAACTTTTTTTATAATATTTTCAAATTATTCGTGGTTTCGACCAATACGCTGGAAACTTTCGGGTTCGACACGATTTTCGTCATTTTGAGAAAACTGTTGAGTCGATTTTTTATAAAAATCTTATTGATACGTGGGCGATTTCATCCATCTTTTTTTATTTCAAAATAAACTTGCCGTTTACAATATGGAACAAAAAATTTTGGCTCGAAATAATTGAATAATTTGTTCTGTACAACTGGCACGAGTAATAACGATAAAGTTTTCTTGGAACGACTCATTTTTTTTATACATGTAAAAAAAGACCATTATTTAAGACAATGGCACTCGTATAAAATGATGGAAATACTGGCTTATTACATAATATTTATTGTTAACATGCTCTGATGTTTATGTATAATTGAAATGATCAATATAGTGGGTGATACCACATCGATGTGACGGGTACATAATATATGTGGTGTTACGTTAATTATCGCCTACTTATTACGATGCCAAGAACAAAAGAAAGCTTTACTTAAATATACCATCGGATACAATTGATTCAAAAAATTGAATAGCTCAGGGGCGAAAGTACCTACGATTTTTTCTTTTAGGAAATAGGGTGTCTCACATATTCATTCACCCCGAGTAACGTACACGTATATAATCGTCTGAGGCGTCGATATGCACTCGTGCATGATTATGCCACGTTTTCTTACTTAACTTTTATTTTTAATATTTTAATCGTTAAGAATAAAAAAAAGTTAGGATGAGCCTGTACAAGTACGTAAAAAAAAAAATAAATAAATAAAAAATAAAAAAACAGACGACCACCGATCGTTTTGGATTATTCATTAAGATACGTAAGGGATAAGGTAAAGTAAATGTTATAGTCAGTAAGTGTTGTGGTCATAATCAATACTCGATTACTTTTAACGTTTTTTACTTGGTACTTTCAATTAAGAAATTAAAATTTCGAGTATTTTTAGAGCTTCGTGATAAAGAAATTCAATTTTTTTTTTTTCTCTTTGTGTCTATTTAAAGTAATTTTATATAAGTAATTATTTAAGTAAAGACTAATTCAACTTTTCCATTAAAGCTCGATGATGTAGTTAGGTAATTATTGATGAGAGGATCGTTCGAGCTTTACCGCACTGCGGAAATGCTATTTCTCGTGCAACAAGCTACATCAGATTACTTATTGATGAGGTAATTATCTGTGAAATGAATTACTTTTTATTGATTTTTTTCTTGGAAAAAAAAAAAAAAAAAATCTGGTTCAATTTTTAAATGTATTTTTTAGTCTAGATTAAATAAAACCCATCATTAATAATTAATAGTATTCTTTATTTTAACAGTCTCCAGATAAAATATCATACACACACCAGGTACATTTATCATCATAAATGTATAAATATAATTTTCAAATATTATAAACTCGACTTTTGTGTAAATCTAGTAAAAAATATTCGCGTCTACTTAATTAAGTATTAAATTGTCAATAAATACATGTAGATATGTAATAAATAATTGCACTTTGTGTTAAAAAATTGTAAAGTCATGTATAAAAAAATCTCATAAATAATACTCCGCAATGGACGAATCATAAGTACACCATTTTTATAAATAATACTCCAGGATGGATCAATCGTAAGTACACCATCTTTCAGAATTCCCAGGACTCTAACCAGCGCAAAGAATGCATGCGACTCTGTGGATCACTTGCCGATGGTCCCTCCATTCCATATGACAATGGAGAAAACAGATAAAAGCTGTAAATTTGAACATTAATTATTTTAATATAAGTTGATTTGTGTAATTTTAATTGAAATGTGTGTCTTCTGTTTACCTATAAACTATAGAATGGATGAAAGCCCCAAGTACAACATGATAAAGCGTTTTGCCGATTCTATCGGGCAGCAATAACGTAATATTACTCAAGATGTAGTCTATTGTAGTTCCAGTCAACATTGAACTGTAAATCAGAGCCGGAAAATAATGATGGAAATATAAAATTCGAGTCATGGCCCAAAACGGCACGTAATGCAGCAACCAGCCAACGAATAGCCAGCTTCCTGCATAAGTGATGGTTTTTCTCTGCTCAATCAGAGCCGGATCATCTTTACAGCCACGTTTCTCGCGTACAGCCGCATTGATGTACACCGTCGTGAATATTACCAGAAATACTATGTTACCCCACCAAATCACCGGGTTGCCAAGAAGGTAAATTCTTTGGTTGTTGCCGGAAAAAAACTGTCCCTGTGATTTATCAACGTTTAAACATTTTTCAAAGAATTACTAAATAGTTGGTTGTTGAAAAAATGTTTTAATTTACTCGGTAGTTGATGGGCCACTGCCAAGGTTTGGAAGAAACTTCACCTTCCTTAACTTTTAAGTCAGAGTTACCCTGTAACATTACTGCGTGAGATTCCAAGAATCTTTTTAAAAAACTAGGTGCATACACTTGAAAACTAACGTTTGGAACTGTAAAGGGAATACATACAGTTAACTCGTTTCCACCAAAATTAAATTTTTTTTATAAAACCAACTTACGTTTGGCATAATTGTTATCCTCAATATTCCAAAGAGCATTTTTATCCCTCACGTTTGGATTGCAAGAAACCTCTTGCTGGCTGTATGCCCTGTAAAACGTTTTAGTCTTGATAAATTTTGAGACGAAATGCCAATCAATATCAATTTTCATCTATTTTACCATTTAGGTAAGGTTTTACCACTACACGTTAAAACACAATGGTGTAGATAATGAACAAATTTTAATTTACTGGTTACAGTTTCAACGATATCTCCATTATTGCCACCTTGGATGACAATTTTCCAAACGTCATTAGCATCACCAGTTCCATTCTACAACCACATATCATTTATACATGTATAAAAAATTTACTCTAAAAAATGTAGCGTTTTTATTTTGTTACCTCTCCGTAACCAGTAACTTGAAAATGTTTCTTTGATATTGGCGCCAGCTCTTTATGAGAATGTAAATTTCTTCCAGTAATGACATGCTCTAGTCGAATAAGATCACCATGTTTTACTAACTCCGACTCGGATGGTATCTCATCAGAGTCATATTTTTTTACAATCCATAAGTTGTTATCATCTTTATGAGAATAAGTTGTTATCTAAGGTTCAGAGATTTATGCAATTTTAAAACAACGATTTTATCATTAAATTACTAAGTTATCAAGACAGTAATAAGAAACCTGTTGTTGCCTGGCTCCAACGCCTTCGGGATAGAGGTGCCAATGTGAATGCAAATATCCACCTCCAGTTCTGTGATTTTTTAAAGTAATTTTTGCTCCATATGCTAAATGACGAGGCATCGAAGCATTATGTAAAGAATTACCTTCCAATAAAGATTGAAATTCTGAACTATAAAATCCATCTCCACTCCCACTAAGTAAATTACATGCAAATTATTATTATTAGGGAAAATATTCAAGTCTTTTGGAAAATAAGTTTCATACCTTTTGTTTAAAATGGTAAGATGAATGTAGAAAAAGGACATGTATAAGAAAATGGGCAGTATTATAAGACAAACAGTCCTAGCTAACAAATGCTTTCCAACAGTCACCTGAAAATAGAATTTACATTATTTTTTCCAAACAATACTCGCAACTTTTTATATTCAAATGTAACTCTAGCAACTTACAATTGATTGATTCAAATTTCCCAATTCTCTCCATAATTCGTAAATTGTATATAGACCAACTAACAAGACAACAAACAAGCCAACAAATTTAACACTCATTGTGCAGGCAAGAGACACTCCTGTAAAAGCTAACCATGCCCACCAGGAAAATGTAAATGGACATTCATGTAGGGAACCTACTCGTGTCATGCCATAAGTTGCACACATCATAAAAGACAAAAGTATAGGATCCAGGAGGATGTACTGATTAAGAGTCAGTAGACCAACATCTAAAAATGTGCATAAACAAAACACTAATAAAACATGCAAATAATTTGATTACTTGAAACTTACCACACAAGACTAAACTAGCTGAAAGAAAAGCAGCTCTTGTTGATTTACTCAATTCCCACACAGTTAAAAAAGACAATGGCACAATTGTTGCACCCAGAAATGTACAAAACTAAAAATATCGATATGATTTTAAAATTTAAAACAAATTCAAAGAAATTAATTTACTTACAACTCTCATTCCAATATAATTAGTATTCTCGTATTTATCTCCAGGTTTTTCAAATGGAAATTTACCATCATACCCTGTTAAATATCCTGATAGTGCAATAAGCATCTGCCAAAAAAATTATCAAACTAATTAAACTATCGATCTTAATACAGTTGTTAATACGCAAAATTTTTACCTTTCCCAAAGGTGGATGAACATCAAAAAAGAAAGTCCTATTGATGTACCAGCTTCCCATCTTACCAAAATGAGTCTCATCCCAGCTACGTACGCAATCAAAAAAAGTTTTATTTAGTTTGGCTGTTAAATAAACTGTAAATACATTAAATAATATGCATACCAGACATGAGCAGGTTCAGTAACCCTATAAAATCTTGTTGCAGCAGTTACAAAAATAATGAATCCAAAACATAACCACCACTTTCTGTAAACACAATTCAATTAAAATGATTTTTTATTCTAGGAAAAAAAGGGTGATAATTTGTAACTTACGTATCTTTGGCTTCTTCGTCATCTTCGGATTTTTTATTTGCTTTTTTAAATGATTTTTTGGCAACATTGTTTTTTTTCTCGGCAACTATATCACCGCCGCTTTCTTTTGCCATATTTAAAAAAAATCAACTAAACTTGTATGTCTAAAAAAAAGAAAAAAAAAACGAGTGCATGTATTTAATCAAAAATATTATTCTTGGTGAGAGAAAGTAAAAAAATCACTACAAGAAGAAAAATAAAAGCGGCCATACGTTGACAATTGTCATCTCAATTTTATTGAAATAGTGGGATAAAAAAAGAAAACAAATTTTTTTTAGCAGAATATATTATACCTATCAACTCTTAATAATAAAAACAAGATTATCCTACATCCACTCACCTTTACAAAACATATTTCAATTCGAGTGAAACACTATTTAACGTCAAAGCCCGTGCAGGAGAAAGGGACACGTCTTCATCTTCAGTATCATTTTTTTTACTTAAGTATAACCACGCAAAGAAGTAGAAGAGAAGGGAGTCAATTGTAAGCAGCAACACGGATAACTGTAATTTCGTATGATTACCGAATCAAGTAAATTGTTTATTCATACTATATCGTTTTTTCATGAACATCTTCCAAGGAATGATGTGAGATTAAAAAAACTATTTACCCCCCCCCTCAAAGAGATCAATGACATCAATGTATATATTATACACAATTAATGGCGTAATAAAATATTTGGTAAAAAAAAGTTTTTCAAACTTTTTACGTATTTAGAACTATATTGTTTATCGAGTTACATTTTTCGTGAGCACTTATTGTTACATACAACAACGATATTTAAAAAATTAAATTTTTTTTTACGATAAGTTTTTGTGCGTTGATAAAAGCTATAAAATCTATGAATACCATGTAAAAAGTATACTCATCATTAATCATAAAAAAATTAATTGTTCATTTAATAAAAATTTTTGTGAAAATTTTTGTGAAAATTTTTCAGCAATGTCGATCTAATAAGCCGATTTTTTACAAAACATGCCCGTTGTGATCTTATTTTCTTTTGCATGCATAAGAAATAGTCAAATAGTGAATATCAGTTTAAAGGCATACTTTTTGTTGACGAATAAAGTCGTCGGAATATTTACACACGTGCAGCAGCTCACTTTGTCATGTTTGAAATGAGTTAACTTGCAGGGCAAGGGGGAAGTGGCGATGAGTGAAGACTCAGCACTCTGCACTGTCTGCTGCGTCGGTTACGGCAGCGTATGTGTATATTTGTAATGTATTTGCGCTAAAGATGTAAGTATTTGATTTTTATTCGTTATAACAATGTAATAAAAATGAGTAAATAATTAAAAAGACTTGTGACGGATATATGTACATACAATTATATTCGTAGCTAATGTAAATAAAATTCTTGAATTTGTATGTGACTTGAAAAGTCTCATTGGAAGTGATATGTTAAATAATTAGGACATACTCTAGTCTCTACGATTACTACAAGCATGTAATTTTGTTATCGCGTGTAAAAAAATTGTATCGTAAAAAAATTACAAATTAAAAATTTTACTAAGAAAAATAAATATGTGTTATTATAATACAATGTTTTGTTATGGGTACGGGTGGAACCTATGTACATACATTCACACACATATAGAAGCTTATGTTTTATACAGAAATACATAAATATCTACCATAATATTCAAATATTTACTGAAATGTACGTCCTGGAACATTTTGAATTTCCCGCTTCTTGCGACGTTGCCGTTACGTTTTTGTCGAACTATTATTTAATTTTTTTATTCATAAACTAATCAGACGATCGTCACGAAACTTTTTATACATATAGTTGATAACATTATCTGTGACATATAAAAAAATTGGAGACATTCATCACGCCAATTTTTTTAAAACCGAGTTTTTATAAGTTTCCCCATAAGCGACCGTGTTAGAATGACTGAACTTTGAAATTCAATATCTCGGAAACGAAACAGACGAACCTCTTGAAATTTTAACAGCTTTATTGTAACAACAATAAGAACGTCTGGTTACAATTTCAAAAAGATTCATCACAGGGTTCTATCTCTACCGAACGTCCTTAAAAATCGGTTATCATGGATATGTAAAACATGTGTGTACAGGTAGTTGCTATTAATAAATAGGATATGTACTTTCGCTGTTCAAATAGTCCAAAATGTATTTCTATTTCTTTTATTGTTACTATGCGACCCTTCCCCACTTTTTTATCAAAGGGGGAATTAGAGGATAAGAAATCTATAATTTACCAAATACACGTGGTACTCCAGTATAGGTAGGTAAGTAAACGTATACCTATAGAGCGAAGGCCGGCAAAGGTTTTTTGTATATATACTAGTATACGTGGCCATATATGTTTACTACGAATGTTTACCCGTGTGTATAAAAACGTAAGCACTTAAGCAGGTATATGCACGTGTTCGAACTTCGAAGGTCGAACAAGAGAATACGTGTTTCAACTTGGCATCCCGTCGTTCGTGGCATTCAAGTACTTGATTTCAGAGTGTTATCAATTTATTTTTATTCTTCATGTTTACTTAGTAGTACAAAGTGAAAGACTTTATAGTTCAGCGAGAAGAAAAGTGCGTCCGTTTACTGACAAAAGTTGACGAACAATAAAACATGATAAGTACCTAATTTGTCAATTTTGCAGGACAAAGAGAGAGTCCACGGAGAGGACGAGAGGAGGGTGAGCTGACCGCTGCTCTGCTGCAACCTGAACAACCTTGCAAATAGGTACTTTTGTAAGTAATCTTGCATGTTATTCTCACATAATTACGACAATATTCGAAATTTTGCTTTGCGGATTAAACCAATTAAGTACCTAAACTTGTTATTTTTTTTTCTGCACACGAAAGAATTCATCAGTGCATGTCCGCAATGCCAGTGTTTTCAAAAACATTCGATTAACATTTTTTATTTTGAAGCAAAGTACGGTGTAAATTGATGATTCTTGCTTGTTCTTGGAACTTCATTATTTTGCTAGTGTCAATTCGGTTGTATGTCAGCGTTTATCTAAAACACATTTCGCTTTTGAAAAGTCATTTGGATCAAATGAGGTTCAGAAACTGTCATTTTCTTTTGTTCTTTCTTACTTTCTACCTTGTCGGCTTTTCATGTTTTTGCCGCGTGACTTGTTAAACTGTGTTTAGAAGAGTATGTGCATGCTAAAAAAAGGCTTCCTGGTTATATATATATATATATATGTATTTTGTTAAATTTAAGAAATTCTATAGTGCACAAACATGTATGACTGTTATTTGGATAAGTAATTCTTATCTTTCTGATTAATTTTTTTTACAATTTTAATTATAAACATACCAATTATTGGCACAGAATTGCAGCCATGGATTTGGTAAAGTTTTTTGGAAAAAACTTGGAACTTCAAAGGCAGCCTTTGCAGCCATTAAGGACCCCCTCCGAAGTGAGCGATGGGTCCTTTATTATGTCAGCTCCAATGATGCAAGACAGAACTTACTTAAGTGGAAAAGACTATGCTCGAAAATATGTGGAGCAAGAAAATCAAATTGCTCTGGAGGTGTGAAATCTTTCCCAAAACTTTTCTTCTCTCACTGGTTGATACAAATGAAATTAAACACTTTCTTTTGTTTAATTTTAGGCAGCTAAGGTAACAGGCCCACCGATGAGTCAAGGAAAAATGGATGAGATATCAGTTGGAACTGTTCCAACAAACGTTACGGAAATTGTAAATGAAAGAGCTGTAGATGCTATGAGCAATTTTAACTTTCAGCATCGATCTCAAGAAAATCTACCTATTTTTAGTTATCGAGATGAAATTGTAAAGACTATACAAACCCATGCTGTGACAATCATTGAAGGTTCCACTGGATGTGGTAAATCTACTCAAGTGCCACAGTTTATTTTAGACAGCTATCACAATCAAAAAAAGTTTTGTAACATTGTTGGTGAGTCTTAACTTGAGTTACTAACACCTGTTATTAATTTTTCTTATACAACTTTTTTTATTTTTTCAGTATGTCAACCACGAAGAATAGCCGCACTCAGTATTGCTACAAGAGTTGCTCAGGAAAGAAAATGGAAGTTGGGCTCACTTGTTGGTTGTCAAGTTGGAATGTATAAAAATACGTCCCAAGACACAAGATTAACTTACTGCACAACTGGAATTCTTCTTAGGAAACTAATCTCTACAAAAAATATGCTTGACTTCACACATGTAATCTTGGATGAAGTTCACGAACGAGATCAGGAGATGGATTTTCTCATACTGGTCATCAGAAAATTATTAAGATCAAATTCACGATCAACAAAAGTTATATTGATGTCAGCTACCTTTAATGTGGACAAGTTTGCAAATTACTTTGCTTTTCCAACTGAAACAGGATTCATAGATGCTCCCGTTGTTTCTGTTTCGAAAAAGCGTAAATTCAAAATACACACTCACTACCTTTGCCAATTGGACAGTCTTGGGGTGGTGCGTAGGATAATTATTTATTAAATATTTAAATTCATAATTCTAGTGTTTTCTTGATTCAATACATATGTTCCGTTTTTCTTCATTTTTTTCAGATGCCTGAAGTTTCCTATGAAGAGCCAAAAGTTACTGAAAAAATGATACAATTTTGTGTTAGGCTGATAAATATTTTTGATGACATTGATATGAAAAATGATTACGATCCAGAAGATCTTGAAGATAATGGAGAAAAACCAAGACCAGCAGTTTTGGTATTCTTACCTGGAATTTGGGAAATTGAAGAAATGCACAGTCTAATGCATCCGCACAGTGAAAAGTCAAAGTGGGATATTGTAGTTTTGCATTCAAGCATCACTAATGAAGAGCAAAGTAAAGTATTCACATCTCCACCAAGGGGGTACCGTCGTATTATACTATCAACAAATATTGCTGAGAGTAGTATTACCATTCAAGACGTTCGATATGGTAAATTAAACTTTTAAGCTATTTGGTCCTCCTAAGAGTATTAAAAGCAATGAGAATTTTTTATTTCTTTAGTTATTGACTTTTGTTTGACAAAGCAACTTATCACGGACCCAAGTACCAATTTCCAATGTTTGGAGTTGACTTGGGCAAGCAAAGCTAACTGCGACCAACGAGCTGGACGTGCCGGTCGTGTTATGGATGGTCGTGTGTATCGACTTGTTTCCAAAAAGTTCTATGAAGAGGTATGATTCTCGATACTTGAGAAATTTCCTTGTCAATGTGATTTATTGTGATATTTTTACAGCAACTTCAAGCTGAAAATGAACCAGAAATCGCTCGATCCCCTCTTGACAAGTTAGTTCTTCAAACAAAGCTGCTGGACATGGGCGAGCCGAAAGCTGTACTGGCTTTAGCCATTGATCCACCAGATCTGTCAAATCTCGAACGTACCGTATTGTTACTTAAGGAAGTGGGAGGTCTTGTAGACAAACCAGGAGAAGTAAATAGAGTTGACGGTCACTTGACAGATTTGGGTAAAATCATGGCAAATTTGCCAGTTGACGTTCACCTTTCTAAGCTGATGGCCCTTGGACATGCATTTAATGTTCTTAGAGATACGATCATAATGGCTGCCAGTATGGCTCTCAAGAGTATGTTTAGCAATCCTTTTCAGAAGCGTATGGAAGCCTACAAAGCCAAAGTGCACTGGGCTGATGGATCTTCCAGTGATTCCATGGCTTTTCTCAATGCTTATCGCGTTTGGCAGCACGAGATCACAGCTAATCGAATCAAGCGTAAAACACGCAGTGAACAAGACTGGGCCAAACGTAACTTCATTCAAATAAGAGTAATGCACGAAGTAGACTATATGGTAGGTGAATTAACGCAACGACTTGAAAGGCTTGGCATCAAGGAGACGACAGGTTTAAAAAAGCTTGTTATTGACGATCTGGATCGAAGTTTTGTCCTGAAGATAGTTATAGCGGGGGCCTTTTATCCAAATTACTTTATCCGAAGCCAGTCTGGCTACTTTGAGAACGATGGCACTTACGGTGCTCGGGGACTGGGTGGCCTTGATCCTACACGTACCGTGTATCTTCAAGGCTGGAAAATGGACCATCCTGGTAAGCTTTATGCCAAAAGAATCCAAGAATTATTCAAAGACATTGTTCCCTCGCACGAACAAGCACTTGTTGAGTTTGATGGGTCAAGTCGAATTTACATCATGTTCAGTGATGAAAAGTTTTATGGACATGAGAAAAAAATGAACGAAATGCCTGGAAAGATATCTCCGTCCGTGTACAAAGCTTTGAAAATGAGAAAACTAGGCATGGAAATCAGCGTACCTGTGTTGGATGTCAAAAGTGCTAAAAAGGTAAAATGTCTTTCACTTGTAATTTTCATTTTATTTCGTAATCATCAAATCAAATTTCATAAGCTCAAACGTAATTATATGACATTCTAGTTAATAAAGAAAACTGATTAATTTCACGATAAACGTTACAGATGGCTGAAAAGCTGGATCTTCCAACAACAACTTGCAGTATGTTCTACAGCCAAGATAACTTTAATGCTTTAAAAAAATGTCTACCAAAAACTTTACCAAATTTACCGGATTTATCAACAAAAATTATGGCTATTTGCATTGTTAATTTTATTGACCCTGGTAAGTTTTGGGTGCACTTGCGGGACAACAGAGTCATCTCGGATCAAATCACCAAAATTAGGAATCACCTGAACGACCCAGAATTAACTCCAAAAACACTTGAACCAGTAAACAGAAAGCTTAAGGTGGGTGAACTTGTCGCAGCTCCATGGAAAGACCAAAAAGTATATCGAGCAGTTGTCGAAAGTTTTTACGAGATCAAGAAAGAGGATGTTGCGAATCTTCTGTACATTGATTTTGGCTATCGATGTTCAGTGCGCTGTGCTAATCTTCAGCTTATTAAAGAAACTTCTGAAATAGCTACAATAAAGGGTTTAGCTCTAGAATGTACGCTTACCGGCATAGAGCCTTCAAGAAGAAAGAACGCGAAGGGCAAATGGTGTCGAGAAGCCGTTAATCTGTTTAGGAGTTATGCAGCAACTGATCGATACGTAGTGTATGGTGAAATATATTCCATTGTCGACAGCGTAATCTCCATAGTATTGATGTGCCAAGATCCGCACAATCGCAGAAACTTAATCAATTTAAATGATGAACTCGAGCGAGAAGGTCTAGCTGATCCAGTAGAGGAAAACTACTTGTCGAAATACAACCACCAACTGAGAACGAAAGGTGCTCAGTCCAGTGCCCATCACCGTCAATACTTAGAATTCCTACAGTATGACAAGAATTTCTTGATAAGTTCATATCCGGATCCTCCACCCGTGAACGACTGTAATTTTAATATGTTGTTAAAAGGACCTAATTCACCACTTGAAATTAACTTGTCTAGTCTTGCGATCGTCGCAGCAAGTAAGTCTGTTGTTGTTGAGGGCGGATCAGTAAATTCTGTACTGGTGGACACAAATCCCGAGGATCCACATGATCGTTTACTCGTATCTTCGCTCGTCAGTCAAAATCAATCATCGACTACCTTGACGTTACGCAACACCACTCTTATGCCCAACATACCAGGCTTGACCGCTTTATTGTGCTTGATTTTTACTCCTAAGATGGAACTAAGGAGAAGCTCTGGTGGAACGTATTACGTCGGAGCTCTGTGCGGATTAGGATACGATCCAAAAAATAATGCACCGTTGTTACCTGAACACGATATGGAAGTATGTTTTGATACTGAAGTCAGCATACAGGATTTGCAAAATGTAAGCAAGGATTTTTTCATACTCTTGTTCATACATCATTTTGAATTGTGATAATTAACAATAATTCATATTTTATAATTTTTTTTTTTTTTTGCAGATAAATAGATTGAGACATTGGATTAACTTGGCCATTAACATCAAAAAAGATGAGAATGACAATAATGAAGATCAAGCTATATTCTGTCAAAAAAAAGTTTATATGTTTTTAACAAATTTGACCGATCATCCCACCAAGTCTCAACAAAAGCAGAAAATTCTTAACTTTGGAGGCTGGAATATGTATGATGATTCCTTGTTTATACGCCCAACAAAGAGTGTCATTAAAGACGATAGTATTTATCCTTTGCATAATGCTTTGTCACTGGAGGATCGTAATGAAATCGCTGAAGAGATGTTTCATCACATCAAAGAATTGAGGCAGTTGGCTATGTCGTAAGATTTCAATGTAGTTTTTAAAAAGATTTTTTATTTTTTTTCGTTGAGTAAAAATTTGTTCACTTCATTTCAGTGATCCAAGGATTTCGGATAAAATTGAGATTGAGTGCAAGTTGTGCGAAGAGATTATGTACACACGGGAAGATCTAAGACTGCATTTATTTTTAGAAAAACACAGGAATAATGAATCAAAGTTAAATTTAAATTCATACTAAACTACTATTAGAAATAAGGTAATATTAATTCTTAATATATTGTAAGTCTTAATTATATATATTGTATAATTTTGTAATACTTTTTCAACTTTTTTTAAGTAAACTGAAGAATATATTGTAAGTAAGGTACATACAAAAATCTCAAGGATTGCCTAAAGTCTAAATAATTGTAAGCTTATTTTCTATTTTAATTCAAATTCGTATATTTTTTGACAGAAAAGAGAGAATAAATTTGTTCAATAACTTAACTTGTTGAAAAATTCTTGAAAATAACACATGATACAAGTACACTTTGTACCAAGTGTACGTAAATAAAATTCTCTGTGCTTATAAATATTATTGTGAAATATGATACAGATAAATATTGCATACGATTTTTCAAACATCTCTTTGAATATACCGAGGTCCAGTAGGTTGAGTGTACAAAAGTCGCCCTGGTGCCGGTGCGCCGGCAACACTTACGTATGTACCTGATGGGTGTGGTGGATACGGATTTTGTGGAGGTGGTGGCTGCGGCGCCCTAACCGGATAGCCACTAGTTATGCCACCTGTCTTGGCCCCCTGAATAAATCAATATTTTTTAATCACGCTTGATATCCAAATAAACAGCTAAGTATCTCAATTAAAAACAAAAAATACTGTAAGCATACCTGTGGAGGTTGTTGAATTGGAATTGCTCCACCGTGAACGGCCACATGGCTTCCAGGGCGTGGATAAAATTTGTCCTCCGTGTATGGGGCTTTTCAAATACACGCAATTAAAATACAAGTACAATTAATGTTAAATTAATATTGTGAAGTAACATTACATGTTTGAACTGTTGGAAGCGGTGTTCGAGTAGCCGTGAGGTAGACAGGTTTCCCAGATTCGGGTAGTCTGTTGGTTTGCGACGTGGGCGGACAAAAATCGTAAGTTCCAGGTGGATAATAACTTGAGCTAGTAAACTGGCTCGGTGACTCTGAAGTAAACGTTCAATTATTAGTTCAGAAATTAATTTTACAAGTTACGAAAAATAATCTGTATTGTGAAATGTAGGTGTTTCGGTTAATTCATAACTTGGGTTTGTATGTTAGATTTGCAGAGTAATTCGTAAATTATGCAAATTGACATCGTGACTGATACAGAATGTTTGATTTTTGTTGATAGAATCAGTCATTTTTAATTCAGCACTTACTGTTCCAAAGAACAACTCGAGCATCACCAGATCTCCTAGCTGCATCTTCCGACTCTGTAAAAATACGATCACGTGTCTTTAGTCCTGTACTAATTGTTTGGACATAAGAAAATAACTTTTTAGCAAATTACTATAAATTGAATATAATAAAATAAACTTGTATTTTACTTGATGGAGTTGGAATATAACTTGGCATAGACAGAGGTGGCTTATAACCATAACCAGGATGGTATACTGTTGGTGCTGATGGTGGAGGCGATGGGCTGTGTGAGCGTTTTACAGGACCCTGTTGATAAATTGGAAAATTTGAAATTTACTTGTCTGTAGCATGTAATTAAAGACTTTCTTTCACAAAAATTTGAATATTTACACTTGAAAGTAAAGTGTGAGAGGGTGTAACTGCTGCAACTTTATAAATAGGACTTCTTGTTGGATGCGGTATGTACAGGTGAGGGTGAACAACAGTAGCCTCGGGATATCCTCCAATTTGATGCATTGGCTCTGAAGAAACTCTGAAAATACATTGTTTCTTAAAATATTCGTAATAAGATTAAATTACAAATGTATATCTGAAAAGCATACATTGTTTCTTTGTACAGTCTTTTTCTATTATCATCTTCGTGTAGAACTTTTTTCAATTGTCCAAACAGCTCATGCTTCTCCTTCCTTAGGTCTTCTAGTTCTCTTTCAACCTGAGCAATCTGTTCTCTAGTCTCACCTATTGTCATGACATTCTGCTTTTGTTTGGTCTCCCTTTCCTTTCTCTGTCTTTCCTCTTCTTCGTCAGCCTCTTGCTCTAAAAAATGCATGAATATTCTTTAAAGAAATATCCTTGAAAAACATTTAATTGAATTTTATACCTTGTTTTTTGCGTTGCCTCTCCCGCATAATGTGAATCTTGAGAGCTTGCCGCATGCGTTCGTTACGTTGGTTACTGCCAGCAACAACGGCTGGCATTTTCACTGAAGTATTGTTGGAAGTCAGGGTGGCTATCACTTAATATTCACTGTTTACCCGAACTTATGACCAATTAACTAGCTTAACGGGACTGCTTACGGGGCCCGAGTGTATTAATAATTAATAACTGCTGAAAGTGACGTGTTGTCGATATCTACAGAAAAACAGTAATAAGTACGATGATTCACAGAACTTTAGAGACATAGGCCCGAAAAAGAAGGTTATACCCACCGACAACATTTGTTCTGTAAGTGTAAGTTGAACTTGAAAGCTCAAAAAATCTGATGAAAGTTACAATTTAATATCGCTGAAAGTGTCATATTTGTGGTTATATTTTGGAGTCGCACAATGGCGTCAGTACGGAGTGGCAGACGACTCTTTCTTGCAGCTGTCATTTTTTTGTTTTTTTTTTCCCTCTTATTCGCTCATTTCCCCTCTCTCGAGTTTTACGCGGCCTCAGCTCAAAAATAAAATTCCCTGCAAATTCTTTTTTCCTACACACCCAATTTTGCTTCATTTAATTTTAGTAAAAATACTCTGATGATTATATTTTATTTATGTTGAAATCCTTATAGTACATTATGTTAGAGGGCCAAGTACTCATTCTAACTGAATTTCTTTCAAATGATTATGATACAAATCAATTGGAGCCAATTATTTTACATATGTGCTAGTAATAACCGTAGCAATAAGTTGTAAAAATGTTTAAAAAATAAACAAAATAGCACACGATTCATCATCATAATAGATAATTAACAATAATGTATGGTAAATTCGTAGATATAGGAGAAAAGAGACAACAGAACAGAGTGCAGTGTATATATATATATATATACCTTATTTTATCGAGAGAAAGTATATATATATATGTATATACAGTCATGCATTCATTTAGATGACAATACAAGTTTACAAGTCATATAAGTTGTACGCATATGTAACTTGCATTATTCTGTATACTTACACGTATAATTAGCGGCGCGAATAAGTAGAAGACGTTGATAAGAATAGTGATAAAGAATATCTATAGATACACGTCACTGTTCGCAATAGTAAGATTCCCTGATTGACAAGCATCAGAGCCGGCGTCTCTTAGTCTGCCTGCGGTACGACGACGACGAGGTCGACGAGCGTCGAGACAGAAAAAGAGAAAAGTCACGCAGACACATCGACGTCGTAGACCATTAAGAAAGATAAGAACTTATTTGGTGCGTGGTTGGATCTATTTTAATGGGGAACATGAAGAAAATCGTGATTTTCGGTGCAACAGGGATGACCGGTTCGTGCTCGCTCGAGCATGCCGTCAAAGCAGGTAAAGTTATTTTACTTTTAAAACTAAAGAATCGATTTTAACGATTTGTTCGTGTTTTGCCTTTCCTTGGCCAAGTTCATTTTTATCGTTTTCATGCCGGAGTGCAAGTCATTTTACGCCTCTTCATGTATGAAATAACATGCAAATTGCAAGCTCAATTGGGCTACTGGTTTTCGTGCGATAAGAAATGGGATGAATATAAAAAAAAGCGTTTTGTAATACCCTGTAATGTATGCTATTTAAAACTTATTTTTTTGTTTTTATAATATCCCATAACATATTGCTTGATATTTAAGCTGACTTTGACTTTGAATTAATATTGACTTGACTAACATTTCCTCAAGGTCTCAAGACAAGAGCATTTGTTAGGGATGAGAACAAAGTTCCTGAACACCTCAAAGACAAGGTTGAAATTTTCGTTGGAGACGTGACGAATGCTGAACAGGTGTCACACGCTGTATCTGACATGGATGGTGTTGTTGTTGTACTTGGAACTAGAAATGATTTGAGTATGTTCTTCGTTTTATTTGAATCAGATGTGAAAGTTGATGTGTCAATCTATTAATTGGTATTTTTACAGAACCAACAACTGTTTTGTCTGATGGTATGAAAAATATCATCAGTGCCATGAAGAAGCATAATGTTCAGATCGTTTCCGTTTGCTTATCAGGTAAATTGAAAGTTTTTGTTTTCAATTTACAAGATTATATACATTTCTGAATTCATATTATATTTTTTTAAATGGACTTTTAGCATTTTTATTCCGTGAGCCTGAAAAAGTTCCTGTAATTTTCAAAGATTTAAATGCAGATCACCAAAGGATGTTTGACCTCGTCAAAGCATGTGGATTGAATTGGATTGCCTGTTTGCCACCTCATATAACAGGTAATTGTAATTGTCAATATTAAATTATTTATTTATTTTCTTTGAAATGATAATTTTTCTTTATTACAGAGTTGCCTGCGAGTCCGAAATATACAATTGAGTATGACAAGTCACCAGGACCAGCCATCTCCAAACATGACCTGGGTGAATTTTTAATAAAGAGTTTGGATCAACCAGAACATTATCAGAAAGTTTGTGGTATAGCAACTTGTTCTTGATTTGCAAAAATGAATATTAATGAACTGAAAGTGCCATGCACAAAATTTTTGCACGTTTAGGTTGTGCAGTTTTTTAAAAGAGAGTATATCTAGTATTACATAAGATTTCTGAGAAATAATACTTTATACAAAAAAAAAGAAAACAAATGTTTTTTACTCAAAAATACATGCTTTGGTCATGTGTGACTTTATAAGTGTTCTTAAAAGATATTTTTAAAGTATTTACAACAAATAATAATATTTGTTATATAATTGTACTTTTTGTCAGGGCTCTAATTTTTTCATCATAAATGTTCGTTTAGGAATAGTCAAAAAAATTTGTGGAATCAATCTGTTGAAATTTGGTGGCATTGGAGGCGGAGGAGGTCCTGCTGGCATCATTTCACTTGATTTTAACTTTGAATTACTTTTTTCGCTTGAATATGCATTCGTGTTAAAGTCTCTGTATCCATTTAACTGAGGTACAGGTTCACATATAACGTATCCATTTTTTAAGTAGAATCCCTCCTGACCTTTTGTTGTGAGATACACATTTCTAATACCTCTTTTATACACATAATCTTCTGTTGCTTGCAGTAGCATCGATCCTAGTCCTTGAGATCTACAGGTGTGATCAATTATAACTAAAACAACACATGACCAATTACTTTCCCAATACATTTATATTTATTATGTTTTGCAGATTGTTTCGTTAAATTAAAAAGTGATTTGTTTACGTGATTCTAAAATAACGCCATCCTGAGAGTTATTCACCAAAGAGACTTTGCAGTGACCAACGACATCATCTTTGTGAAGTAATATTAGACACACAGGAAATTTATCACAGGATGCCTCGAGACTTCTCAACCTGTCAACAGGATGAAAACTATCAGTGGTTTGTCTTCTCTGATTAACATTAATTACCTTTTCTGAGTATTTTTAATGAAAAGAAAAATAACAAAGATTGTCGATGGTGATGAGAGACGAAGCGTAAGAATAGAGTAGGCAAATGTGCAGAGAGAAGCAAAATTAACTGAAAAAAGAAGCGATTAAGCTTTGCGTGCTAAGTTTTTACCTTTTTCTCTAACATACCGTGCGGTTTCGCTCCGTTTCCATTCAGAGTTTAGAAGTTTGCAGCATTGCTGTAGTAAATCGGGCCGCTTATGAAGTTGAACTAAGTTATAGCGGGTATCTTTCATTATTTCTCTGGAAAGCAGGTAAATCAAAGAAAACCATCACATCTACTTGATGCATACATGCTATGCTTAACTCTAGAAGTACTTTTGCATTAGAGTACGTTTTACTTAGGCATCTAAGGTTGGATGTAAAAAATAAGTTATACTAATCACACAATTTGGGAAATTGAAAAATGAATAATTTATTGTACTTCTAGTGTTATTTTCTAAATGTTTTAATGTAAAAGACTTCACACATTGTTTGTCTTAGCTATTACCTAATCATTCATAAACAACAAAAAACGTCTAATATGCACACAGTGTAAAAAAAGAAACTTATAAAGTAGTCTGCAGAAGAAATTTTATATTTTTTCAAAGGTTTATGACACAGTAAAAGAGATTCTTACAAAATCAAAGCTCGTCAATGGAATATTTTTACTCCACTTTATAGTTTCCTATGCTTCAGAAATACGCAAAAAAAACTTTATAAATGAATGCGACATATTCAAAATTTCTCATCACAAGAGCCATTTAAATTATGAATCGTTCAAGTGCCAATTCAACCAAGCCCGCGCGTATCCCACATAGTAGTACCTACACAAGAGTAAGAAAATCATGAAGACACAGACTCTCTATACAAGCTATAGCTGCTGGCCTATTTTTATCATCCAAACAGATGAGACACACACGCCTACTTGGGTGTTAAGCATACATACACTCCTTTGGTTGAATTAAATCACTGGGTGACGTTTTCGCCTTGAACCAACACTTGACACTGCGTCTGTATTACTATTTTTTGTCATCCGTACACAGACACACCTTCAAGTAATTCATGAGTTCATTCAGTCGGAAAGTGCAGCACATAATACATAGGTGCTAACTGCTACATTTACAATTAACACACACACACACCGTGACTGTTCAAATTAAAGTCGCGCTTGGAAAATTTATAAGCTTTGCAATATGAACATTTGTTAAAGCTAGAGGGTATTAATAGCACCTCTGTAACAAAAAAATTAATCTGGGTAATGTGGAGCTAGCAAAAATCATACAAAATCCCTATAAAAGCTGGGATTCTACTATTCATGTCATGTGTATCTGGACATTTTTTGGAATAACTAAATTCGATCGATTTGAACATGTAACATGATCATTCTTATATTTACCTGGCGCAGTCTTATGAAGTGCCGTCCAACAGAGTGAAAAATTCGAGTATTTGACTCTACGAATATGCTTTACCTCATCACTATATTATTTTGGAGTTTGGAGTCTTGACTAATACACACACTCGGTGGCTCGGTGTAATATACCACTGGAGAATACGTCATCAACTCTCTTCTAAATTGACAGATAAACTATATCGCGTTTGGCCAAATTGTATCTTCATCAACTTGTTTCTCCGCCCACACGTTCGCAGATATATCTGAAAAGTTTAGCAGAGAGAGAAAATACTTGTAAATTGCCGAAATAAGATGCGGCGCATGAGCCTCTTTCTGCCTCCCCCCCGATATGCTCCGATTTCAGCACAAAAAGCAAAGGTAGCGCTGTAGTCGCAGTGTTTACGGTTGTGTCGGTTGTTTAACTTATGCGGCAGCAGTCGATATTTACTTTTACGTTCGAAACGAAGTGTCAGTGGTCATCAGTGCAGTGTTTTGAGTTCTTTATACTTAATTAAGTTGTATTTGAGAATAGTGAACAACCAAGATGATTCCCCAACGTTTACCTCCAGCACCTGGTAATTGTGAATTTCACCTGTTTTTTTCTCGTTTAATTCACGTTAAGTTCTTGATTTCGTACGAATAACCTCTACTATTACTCTACTGTTTGAAATTTTATTTTTAAACTATCCAATGCAAACAAAGATAACTTAGATTTTAAATATCTTTAGAAAATCCCTTGGGACTTTCCTGGCACGACAGCGCTTGGATTCCCATACTTAATCCAAACAACATCATGGAATATTTTTCTGAAAGATCGAATCCATTCTACGACAGAACTTGCAACAATGAAAACATTAAAATGCAAAGGCTTAATCCGGACCAACTATCGTAAGTAATACTTTTGATTCTAATCTTTTACGTGATGAATGGTTGTGTTGTTAAAATGACGTATAATTGTTCAGAAATATGGTTGGTCTGGAGTACATACTCTTGCATGTGCAGGAGCCAATTTTATACGTGATACGCAAGCAACACAGGCATGGTCCTGGTCCTACTCAAGCAACACCGATAGCTGATTACTACATAATTGCAGGAATTGTTTATCAAGCACCTGACTTAGCATCCGTAGTGAATTCCAGACTGGTTGGTGTTACAAAATACAAATAGCCCTATGTAAAAATTTCATGGACTTACTTCATTATTTATTTTAGTTGACTACCGTTAATCATTTGCAATCTGCCTTTGAAGAAGCTAGTGCATGCTCTAGGTATCATCCTAACAAAGGATACTCGTGGGACTTTAAAAATGGCAAGACTGCAGCCACCAAAAAAGAAACTCCCATCAGAGAAGAACCTAGCACGCTTTTCCAGCGGCAAAGAGTTGATCAACTTTTGTACCAGTTAGTCAAGAAATTTCCACAACCAACTCCCAAGTTTCATCAAGCTGCCATTGAGCCTGGTATGTTGATTCAATGACTTCTTGTCAAGTATTTGTTTTCCTAGTTTTTATATGTCTTTACGTTTTGTTTCTAGCCACACAAATTAAGCAAGAACCCCAGACAGATAAAAAAGATATGAGGCCACCACCGGAGAAGAAGCCGAGGATAAATTAGACTAAGACTCGTCATTTTTAGTTGAATTAATATTTGAATGTTGTCTAAGTGTAAAATAGATTTATGACAGGGATGCCAAGTGATTGTAAATTAATGAGTGACATATTTGATACTGAGTGAAAAGCACTGAAAATAATAAACATATTTTTACCTTATCACAAGAAAACTTTTTTATTTTTTCTTCTTACACCAGGGACAGTCAGGATCGTCGGCATCATCTATTGCAGGTTTTTTCGATTTCCGTTTCCATTTTTTATTGAGTTGATACTCGCAATATGAATCTATTATTTTATGACAAGAGTCGGAATAAGTGTTAGGGCACACTATTGGTTGTCGAGATGATGACGTACTTTTGTAGTATCGCGCAAAATATGTCGAGTTATTGGAAAAATTTTTAAAAAGAGTTACGAATTTCATGATTTACACTCAATAATATGAAAATTTAGCGAAAACAGTTAAACCATATGGTCAGTGAAAGGTTTGTACTTATAATTTTAATCCAAAGAGCCCTGTCAATTTTCAAAACAACTAACTTCATTTGTTTTGTAGTTGTTTAGTATTTTCATTGAACGTAAAAACACTAGTGATGAAAAATGACTTAAAAAATCATGTTTATAAATTTAATGCAAAAAATATACTATGACATCAGGCAA
The DNA here is from genome assembly GCF_000648655.2 of Copidosoma floridanum. The sequence continues at coordinate 1,963,840 of NW_019379522.1, read as the reverse complement.
ATGTTTGTGCAATGAAACTTCCGAAGACTACAGCAGTGTTGACGATGACGACGACGATTATTTATCGACTTTGAATCCTCAGGAGTTTGAAGACTTTGTCCAAGAAATTCTACATTACAAGTGCAAAGTAGTCCGATTGGCGCACGAACAAATAAACAAATTGAGGAAAAGACAAGTAAATAAATATTTGAGGATGTTGAAAAATTTCTTTTTCTACTCGTACATAACGCGTATCAACGGGAATTTGTAATTTTAATGTATTCTTGTCAAAACGATTTTGGAATCACTGATTGCGATTGGTTATGTTTTTTTTAGTGCGTATATATCCACCGCCTTGAAAAGCAAATTTTTCAATGTCCTTTTTTACGAGTCAAAGAAAAAGAAATAAAATTGTTTGTGAAGAATTCCGTTTGATTTTAGATTGGTTTATTATCAGGGCTTGAAAAAGCTTCGCGAAATAATGACGAGAAAGGCAAGAACGCGGCAATCACGAGGAGAAAGAGAGAGGCCGGGACGTGTACTGCAAACAACGATACGACGGTTCCACAGGAGAACACGGAAAACCTGTTGCAAAGGATCCGAAGATTTGTACGTTCGCATCCGATAATCGTAATGTTAGCCTTATTGTACTTGATAGTGACTATATACGTAGGTTATACCATTTGCAAGCACATTGGCACGTTTTGCTCCAGGGGTGGCTTTTGCATTCCCCTTTATTTAAACAAACCATCCCGACCACGACCCTTTTGACAATAAATTAAAAAATAATGTCTGTATCTTTAGGTTTTCTATTACTAAATATAATCATCGTGTCGCAAGAGAAAAATATAAATAGTATGTAAGTTTAACTTTAAACTTATTTAACTAAAGTAGCGATTTGTAACATATAATATATTTTTCAATAGTTTTTCTAATAATACCAATTACGTATGAACAAAGTTGAAATTTTTTTCTTCAATGAACAAATCATACATTTGTTTTTGATTAAAGGGAATCCTGTAATACAATAAACATGTACCGATGAGATAAAAAACAAAATATTTAAATTCTCAAACATTATAGAATGAATAAACATTGTAGAAAGAAAATGGTTATTTGAATTAAAAAGTTTCGGTTTTAAACAAAAATAAATATTTTTGAAATAGAAAAATGTATTATAAATACTGCAGAAAAGTACCCCAACTAAAAAAAAAATTCTCTATCCTACAGAAAAAATGTTCTTAAGTTATGAGATTTATGAACAAGAGAAAAAAAACTCAAAAATTTTTTAGTAAAGCTTTGTCATAATTTTATTCATAGTTTTTCGCGTTTTATACATTAGTTCTCTCTCTCTCTCTCGTCTTAATTTTTATTTTCAAAAAGTCGATTTTGCTTCCAGATCTACAAACAACATTTTAATTCTGTGGCGTGGGCGTATGTAAAGTTTATAGACAAAACTAAACAGCAACATACAAACAATGTTGAAAATCCCTTCAACACTCCTCGGTACAACTATCTACTTGACTACACTACTTATATAAATACAGTTCTCGAATCATCGATCATTAAGTCTTACATTTTTAGTTTTGGTCTAGAAAAAAATAAAAATTTCGACCTCATTCAACGGAAAAAAAAAAATAATGACAACTACGACACTTTATATACACAATATAGTTTTTATTACTTGTCTTATTGTAAGTTTAATTATCATCAAAAATCTAAAAGGAACAATATGGAAAATTTTATTTTCCACGACCTGTCGAAGGATCAAACAAGCTCTATGAAAAAAAATAAATTTTTATTTTTTTACAACGTTTTGCAGCTTAATACACTTACAATTAAATTTTTTCTTTCGTCTTACATTGCTAAAAATTGATAAAATTAAAAAAAAAAAAACATTTGTGTACATGCTATTTTGTTCAAAAACACTTCTCGACACAAAATATATCAAACTCGGATTACTTAATACATCGTTGTATTGTATCATAAAGTTTTCTATCCACTCATACTCTTGTATAACTTTTTTTATTTTTATTTTCCTGCCAACCACAGGCAACCAGCAACGCGACATTTCTTTGAAAAAAAAAAAAAAAAAAAAATCATCGCCTGTGGGCTATCTCTATAATCTTATACTTTATAACGCACACGTCTCGCAGTCGTCCACCGCTCCTGGGAACAAAATAACGTATCGCGTGCGTATAGGAATGTGCAAGTTGTAAACGCAATCACATACTTTGCATTGAAGTCATGACATGTGTGTACATGGAGCTAACAAGAGGGGGAGGGGGGGGGCGGTCAGAATAGGCTCTGCTTTTTTTTTTGCACGTATTTCAGTCCAGTTTTTCAATGTTTATTTTTATTTATTTTTTTTAATTTATTAAAATTTATTTATACTTATAATCTCTAAGTTTCTTTATTCAGCAGCTCGCGCGTTCAGTCATCGGAGATATATATATATATTTATAATTATGTGACTTTCGAGCGAGCGCAGTCTTGAGTCTTGACTCGCCGCCTATACCTACTTATTACAAGCTCCCGTCACGCGAGCTGCTTTATTTTATTATTATTTTCTTTCTTCATCAATAAGCTTATTATATACGCGCCTCGAGTATGGGTATAAGACGCGCGTACGTCACCTCTTTTACTTCTTACTCGTTGCTCGTCTTCGTTTCCATTAAGATTCATTATCGGCATCACAAGCACCATAATTCGGTAATACTATTTGTTTGTTTGTTTGTTTGTTTGTTTGTTTTTACACACAACTTTCTGGACCTGGTATGGAGTTGGCGATGATGATCTCTTTCATGAGGTTGCGGTCTGCCTTGTAGCTTATCGGTTCCCACGATTTCGCGGAAAATGGATTTAGCTGCCGAACGGAGGTCATCGTTATTTTTATCGAGTCCAAAGTGCAGGGAAATTGTATAAAATACTGCTCACGTGTAATTTCATACTCACGTTGCATCGATTTGTTTGGAGGCCCTGTTTGTGAACGTCGTAAGGGGCGAAGAGCGTGTCCGGCCTGACGGGCAAAAACATCTGCGGCTCGCGCTTCATCTTCTCCTGGTCAGCTGCAATTTTAGTGATTTTTTTTTTTTCAAAATTTTCCTTTTTATTTTCAATTTTTCTTCAAATAAACCTCTTGAGTTGTTAAGTATTTCAAGACAGTAACGTAAGTCAGTTTTTTCAAAATGTATTTCTACTTGTACGTTTCAAGATTATTTATTTTTATCAGCAGTTTTTTTTTCTTTTCTTACAAAATAACTTCCGAGTGCGATACGCAAAACACACAATACTAGCATTTTACACGAAAATAAGTATTTTATACGTTTGGCTAAAAAAATTGATAACAAACATAAGTACTTTTCCTCGGTATACTGACTAAAACTACAGTTATTCATTACGGTGTTAAATAGTGGAAAATTCGGTTAATGAAAAGCTGAGCTCAAGACACGTATTTCTAATAGTCACAAAAGAAAAAGAGTTTTAAGAGTCACAAAAAAAAAAAAAAAAAAAAAAAAAAAAAAAAAAAAAAAAAAAAAAAAAAAGAAAAAAGAAAAAAAAAAGTTAATGAAATAAAACCGAGTTAACGATCGCTACAATCATCGAGTAGTCGTATACCTATAATGAATAAGTAGCTTACCTTGGGGCGACTGTATGATGTCGGGTTGATTGTTGAGGGCGTAATCGGCCACCTGTTTGAGGGTGTACTCGACGAAGTAAGTGTGATCGCCGCGAGTGACGTCGAGCATCGAGTTGTTGCGCGAGTCCGGGGGAGTGATGATCGGCTGCTTCATGTATGGCTCTATGTGAACCGGCGAGGTCGTACCCCTGCGCCTGTACATCATCAGCACGACCGTAAAGACGGTCAACGCTAGTACCACCAAGCAGCCCAGGGTCAACAGCATCAACGGCACTACGCTCACCGAGCTATCTGTTGTTGACAAAAAAAGTGAGTCACGTTTTTTTTTTCCTTTTTTTCCCCACGACGCACTGTAAATCCAAGTGTGTTACAGTACAGTTGAAATTGCGGTTTTTTTTTAAATAAAATGCATTACTTCATACAAATTCAACCAGTCACACTAAACTGGACGATCTTGAATGGGAAAAAAACCTATGTAGTAAAGCTGCGGAGTGAAAAAACAAAAAACAAAAATCAGTTAAACACAATAGGTGAAAAATCGTTAACGAAGCATCGATTTGGTTGTCCTTGAAACGCTCGTCAACACTACTTCAGTACCAACACACAAAAATTTGCTTGGATATTACAACTAACAATAAGTAAACTCGTGTACCCGTGTGCTTCTCCGAGTCGCCGAGGGCTATGTCCTCGATGAGGTAAGCTTCGCTGCGGCCCTTGGCGTTCGCCGCGTAAGCCGCGAGGTAGAGCACCGTGGCTGGCATGAGCTCGACCACTGGTATACGGAACATCGGTGTTTCCGGGGCTACGCTCGACACGTTCAGTCTCAGCCTACCCGAGGCCACCTCGTACACCTCCAGTCGAAACTCTTGCCTTTAACCATCGTTTTAACCCATATTACTTTCGGTCCACGTTGGGTCATCGAAAGGAAAAAAAAAAAAAAAAAAAAAAAGGGATTAATAAAACGTACCTGAGTCCACCGTCGTATCCGGGCACGCACTCGACCTCGATAGTCTCCGAGCTCTGGTTGAGCGCTGACTTGAGGGTGCAGTTGCTCAGGGGGCTGGGCTTGACGGCCGGTATGATCTGGTAGACGCAGGCCACCGCTTGTTTGCCGATGGGGTTGCGACCGTAGCACGTCAGGGCGCCGTAGTCGCGCTCCGTCACCGGTGTGTACACCAACTCGCTGAGAGTGCCGTTTTTCCCTTGGGCCTTGGTCGGTTCGACCTCGAATATCTCCCCGCTGTTGTTGAAGTCCCAGGTGAAGTCGACCTCCGCCGGATCGGCATCTACCTCGCACCTCACCCGCACCGACTCGTCGAGCGACGCTCCGATTATCGTCACGTCCTTGCTCTTGCAGATCGGGGCAACTGTGTGTGTGTTTATTTATTTTTTTTTATTTTTCTTTTCTTTTCAATTCACGACTCGATGCACAATTGCGTGTTAGCAATAACAATTGGTCACTGTTTTGAATATCCGATCGAGTGTGCGGTTACCGGTGCGAGAGAAATCATGGCCGGTGAAAAATAAACGTGACACGAATACCTCGTTGATTGTTGTTTTTTTTTCTTTTCTTTTTTTTTTTGCCGAATGGATTATTTACCTATACGGGATTTAAATTATATAACGATTGTAATTTGATTACCGTCGCGTGACGGGCGCGCAAATGCGATGGTTAAAAATTTAATCTGTTTCGCCCGGGCGTGACAACAATATAACATTTATAAGCGTGTCGATCGTTTCGTTTGAATGAGGAGGTGAAAAAAAAAANTATTTCATGAATATTCATCGATGCATTTTCGCTGATGACTGTCTCATGAATGTTTCATACGGTTTCGGGAAAAAAAAAAAAAAAAAAAAAAAAAAAAAAAAAAAAAAAAAAATCAACACAAAATCGCGTTCTCGTTGTTATTCTTTGGACAAATATCGTGTTTACTTATTCGCGTCTGCTGGTTCCGCGCTGCGTCGGGGGTTTCGCAAAATTGAAATCTGCATCGATAATCGGCGAGTGCTCATTAAAACTCGATCGCGTGTTCGTAAAAGTAAATTAGCCGAGGGACAAATGAAGAAAAAAAAAAAAAAAAAATTGTTCCTTGTTCGACGGGGGGGAATTGCTGTAATTAATGAGATACGCCCGTGTGTTGCCATTGTGTACGCGACACGAGGCTTCTGATTTATTTACCTAGAGGACAATGGGTTAAATTTGTACTCGTTTGACACACGTAACCTTTTGCTCTCGAATATATGCTAAATAAATTTTCAACAATCCCACAACATTTGACAAACACTTTGTACATAAATAAGGCTCGAAAAAATTTTTTTTCCTACAAACAAAATTCACCTCCGCTCGGTGTACGAATTTATTTTCAAACACACACCCAACTGGGACTACATTTCCCCCCTCCCCCTCGGTCCCCCGGGGTATCAATATTTTCCTCGAGCTACATCGCTCCCAAGCACTAAATTTCACTTTTACCCAGAGTCACGTTTCGGGAAAAAAAAAAAAAAAAAAAAAAAAAACTAAGCGATAAGCGAGACCAACAAACACGGCAAACGATGTGATTGTAGCGCACATTTTCGCCCTACGCTGTAAGTACGACGTGAAATCTAATTCCGCTCGCAACGAGACAAGCGCTACACGAAGGACGAAAGTAGAGGGCAGGAAAGGGGGCAGAAAACACTTAGCCGGAGTGTGATTAATGAGAGGGAGAGCAAAGTGCGCGTGGGAGCGGAAAATGGCATCTAGGTGTATACGTCTCATCAATGGCCACTGCCGACTTGTCTCTCGTTGTTACCGTCGTCTTAAGAAATAAATAACAAATGGGGAGTCCTGTCTTTTTATACACGCGCGTGGATGATAACAGCGATGAGGACCGAAATGTTGTGGCCAATAACGCGTTGGGGAGACACGAAAAATGTGTGTTCCCCATCGGTACGTTATACGACGGATGCTCCTCCTCGTCTCTTTGCTATTCATCAGAGACGACGGGAAGGAAACGCTCCGCTTTCACGAGAGCGCGGGGAGGGGGTGAAACGGGAAAAAGGAAAAAATTAATGACGTCGCACCGGTAATGAATCGAACATAATTTATCAGGGGCCCACCGATGCGCGAGCGAATCCTTCATTTCCCAATGAATTTTCCATCCATATCTGTCGCGCCCGGGATCACCCCCCCCCCCCTACTTTTTTTTACTCTCGGTCGTGTATATCCATGTACACACGACTCTGCACGTGTATAGAGAAGGAAAAAAACATTAATAACACCCCGATTCAGTTTGAGATTACGCAGAGTCGGGAGGAAATGAAAGGGGGCGGGAGGGAGGGAGAAAAAGAAAATCGTCATTTCCCATCAGCATCGACAACGCCGTCAATGCCGGGCGCGTATACATAGCTGTGCAGGTGCGGGGACCTCATTAGGATTCTTTGACGCGGGAGAGTTAATTCGCGTTTTAATCGACTTATACCCCAGGGGAGAGAAGAGGAGGGAAAAAAGAAAATTAATCTCTCGGCTGGTTGTCCTGAAAAACGAGCAACAGCCCTCTCCCGTACGTATACATACATAAATACACCTATACCTATACCTGCGAAAAATTTGTCGAAATCCATTTCTCAATGGGTATAAAAGCGGTCAGTGTACAAGCCGAGCAAAAAAAAAAAAAAAAAAATTCCTCTCGGTCCGTACACACACGTGGCTATACAGTGTATATGTATTATGACGAGAGAGTTTTTTTTTCAACGAGCGCGTGGGTGGGTTCGCAGCTCGTATTGTATGTATAAATGGCTCGAGCATTATTCAGCGGCTCCTCTCTCAACGCGTTTTATACATATACGTATAAGTATGTACGGGTGGAAGAAAAAGCAGCGAGGGAAAACGGCAAAAGGCGGATGTATGTGTATATAATATACAATATATACGGGAAAAGAGAAAATATAAATGAAAGGAGTCGGAGAATGTAAATGTGTGTGTGTGTGTGTGTGTGTGTGTAGTAACCGGGGAGCGGAAAAGAAGGAACATGATCGATGGCTCTTGCGCGCGTACTACAATAATAGTGGCTGAAAAGAAAAGTAAAGTGCGCCGGGAGACGAGATGAGAATTGAAAATTGAAAAATAATACGAGTTTTGTCCTACATTCATACCTATACCTGCACCCTGTGTGTACATGATACAAGGATGAGGTGTTACATGCGAGGGTGTGTCTGTACAATATTATAAATATGCAGGTATGTGTATATGGTACACATTGTCGTGGTCACACTATACTTACACTGGACACGAAGGGCGACCGTAGGACTGGCAGTTTCGCCCCTGTCGTTGCTGGCGAGGCACGTGTAATTTCCGGCATTCTCGCGGCTGATTTTCTGCAGCACGAGGCTCTGGGCGCTTATTACTATTCTGGCCGACTGGTTCTGCATCAGCACTTCGTTCTGCGGCATATATTAATACATATATATTACATGCAACAGCGACAACGGCGTGTGTGTGTGTGAGAGAGAGCAGCCCCCACAATGTGTGTATAAATTATCAACGAGTTCCGCACGGGAAGATCGCACTTGAATTAAAATCAAGTTTTTCTTTTTACTTCGTTCCAGGTCAACTTGGACAGTTTTGCCCTTTTTCGGGTAATAATCCAACGAAAATTAGAATACGCGTTAAACAAAGTAGGGTACTCGAAAATGACTTTCACGTGAAGTTTGTTGGGGGGAAAAAAAAAAGAAAAAAAGGTAATTTAGGTATCAAAAGTTGGATATAATTAAGGCTTGCTCTTCCGAATCGCGAATTTTCGTTGAAATTTTACCTGTAACTTTTAATACCTGCACACAGCGTTCTATTTGACTCGGCGAGTTTCGGGGTAAAACTGCTCTCTGCCCGCCCACTGTATATACTTTATCATGGATTTTTTTTGCCCTTTTTTTTCCATCCTATGTACTTGTTTTAAAAGGTGCGCTGCTACTGATAAAAGTCGGATTTTTCTTCAATTACTTGGCCATTCCACATAAAAATTCCACTTCTACGGATCCTAAGATTTTTCAAGATGAAAGAATTCAAAGTGAAAAATGCCAATTAGGATTTCAAACAAGACTTTTTGAGTTTGAAAATAATGACGGAATAACAAGTTGCCGGCAATTTGCTGAGTTTTTGAAGGAAAACCTTAAAGTTCGAGTCACTCATAACTTTCATTTTGGACATTACTTTTTTTTCTTTTTTTTTTTTTTCAACTCTCAACGAGTCTCATTATAATATCCTAATGCCACAAATAACGCAAATCTTTTATCAAACTTTCAATGGAAACACCAAAATTTACGTGATTAAAATTATACACCTCAACACCATAAAAAAAGTCCTCTTTTGACATTTTAAAAAACACATACCAATTTTTCGAATTTCAATCATATTTTTCTCATTCATCACACGATGTACACCCCCCCCCAAAAAAAAAAAAAAAAAAATTATACGTCAGGAGAGGAAAAACAAAAACCTTATACATAACAGATGATTTTTCCGTGGAGTGTCTAATGTACACGTCGTATACGCATCGTTATACATCACCCGATGTACATATATACGTATCATTGTGTACACGGGCGTATAATGATTCTGCTGATATTGCCTTTTTCTTCCGCAAGTGTACCTCTCTCTCTCTCACTGACGATGCGCATCAGAGAGACGAAATATGTTTGCTCTGCATGCATAACTTTTTCTCTTTATTGCGTGGCTTTTTTCGCTCTAAATACATATTTAATACACACACATTCGAGCGAAAGTGATGAATTCGAATCGGATTACACGGTGAGGGGAGTTGATGGTACAGCCCCATTGTTAGCAGAAGACGATCGTCAAAAGAGCATGGCTTTTCGTTCCCGCGGCGGATTACTCCTACACACACGTAGGCGAACGGGAGAAAAAAAAACAACGTTTCCAGAGCCAGAGTTGGTCGGATTCAACATCTTCCGGAGGGGCAGTAAATCTCTTGCACCGCCTGCGCTCGCGTACACATGTACACCCACACGCCCCGAGACTCCGTTCGTTCCTTCCTTCCTTCCTTCCTTTTTTTTCCCCCATCAAATTCAGATTTCCGACAGTCAGTCTCTCGTTTATACTGCAGTGGATCGAAGGAGGAAAGGAAGAAAAACGCTGATTCCCCCTCAAGTGCAGGGACTTTCTTTTCCGATGATTTATTTTAGACTCGCGCTAAGGCAAATAGCCCCCCCCCCCCTTCCGACGGGATTAAGACGCGCGCCCGAATGTAACTTCATCATTACGGAAAAAATCGGCAAGAAGGCCCGAGCCCATTACTCGACATCGGTTCGCACGGAGAAACTGTACGTGCTTTTTTTTTTCATGCCAACTCGTGGAAAAAAAAAAAAAAAGAGTTCTTGCTCCGATTCTCACGGCGGAAAATAATTTTGGAAGGAAATCTCCCCCCCCCTGTTTTTTTCTTCCTCTCGGTTATAATATAATATTCTCCTGCTCGCTTACACGTGCCCGAACGAGGTCGACGTGTCTATACGTAGAAAAGGTACACGGCGGTATATAAATAAAAGACACGGTCGCCTCTCCGAAAGACCGGAGCGGTACAAGATTCAGGAGTAATGTCACTCGGGGAAAAATCGTCAGACACCGGTGGAATTCAAAAAGCGTCGAGCACACAGCCTGGATTATTCAATCCTTTAAAAATCGAAGCCGCGAGAAATATCGCGATGGAAATAATTAAACTTAACGTGATTGCGAAACGCCAAGCATCTCTCGAAATTACCTTGCGAGAACCGACGGTGATAACGATACATAAAAAAAAAAAAATAAAATAAAATAAAAAATAAAGAAATCCCCGTCCGTGGAGGGAGAAAAATCCACGCGGAGCACCGTCGAAAATCAAATTAGTCCGTCATCGTGGTATTAGTCTTGCCCTCTTCTTTTCTCGGGGAGGGAACAAGTGTCCGTCGGGGTCCAGACGGACGGGCGTAATATTATTCTCCCCCCCCCTACTCTACCGAGCTCGTCAGCAGAGAGAGAAAAGAAGAATTAAATTACACTCGCGAAGCCACTCGAGAGGCGGAAGAAGAAAAAAAAAAAATAAACCTCGAAACACACGTACAGTACCCGCACAGAAAAACACAACGGGTAAAAGGTCAGCTCTCCATCCCTCTGGCCGTAAGGGTGTGTACACACGCGCGTGTAGGAAAAAAAGGGCTGTAGCTGCCCCCCACTTGAGAGAAAAAGGAAGAAAAGGTCTCGCGGTGGATGGGGTATGGTGACGTGACACTGGTGGAGAAAAGCAAAGGGTAAAAGTTCATAATATACACACTCAGGTGCGATACCATCGTTGTAATTATTATTATTATTATTATAGCGCGCGGCGAAAATTAGGATACTCACGTTGTGCCGCCAAGTGATCTTGTGATGTTGGGGATTGGCCTGGACTTTGCACTCGAAGTAGACGTCGTCGTTCTCCTTGATGTTCTCGGCTTTCAAGGTGTTGCCCAGCTCCAGCTGCACTCTCGGCGGGACTTTGAACGCAGAGTAGCCGCAGCAGCAGCAGAGAGAGAGAGAGAGAGAGAGAAAAAAAAGGAAGGCACGGGTTGGGTATACGGTAACAACAGCGCATACGTACACATTGATAAAAAAAAGGAGGGCGCGTCTCTCGTTACTTTTGTTTGCGTCTCATCTTTCGCGCGTATATATACACATATAGCCACCGTCAAGCCTATGTAGGTGAGCTTTGCACACTTTTTCGGTGCCCTCGAGTGTACACGAAGGTATTTTACTTTCCCACCCTTTCCATAAAGAGGGCACGGCTATGCACACCCGCGCATTGTGTACGTATAGTTTAGCGTAAACGCCAGCGCAGTTGAAAGTTTTCACGCCCTCACGCAGGACCGATTTTTTTCTGTTTTTTCCTTCCACTGTGAGGTTCCGCGTGTTTCCAATCGGTAAAATAAATATAGCGAGTCTCTCCCGTACGTGGTTTACAAGCTGCCGGCTCGGGTTGCAGGACACGCGTCACGTGTCGCGGCTGTTGTTGTTTTCGCTCCTCTTTCTTTTTCCCCCGACGTTTGATGGAATTAATTTTTTTTTTTTTTTTCTAGGACGATTGAGTTCGATCGCTGTTTCGTGGCACTGCGTTCGTTTTTCGCGGAGCTATTCGTACAGGAGGAACGAAATAAAATAACTTTGCGATATTGGAGGACGGGCGAAAAGGAATGGCCGAGCGCAATTATTCCGATATGATTATTGAAAAAAGAAATAAATGAGGAAGGCTTCGACCGGTCGTCTATTTTTAACGCATGTTTTTTTGGAACGTATCATCGAAAGTTACATGGGGCATACACGCAATAATCTGAAAAATCGCCCGCGTCACGTTTCACGTTACGCGAGAAATCCATATTTTTTAATTCCGAAAATTCAATACATATCGCCCGCATGTACATCGTTAATTTTTCACCAAAAGCTATTAAATCACCATCCGCGAGCTTCTGTTTCCCGACGCGCGTGTGCGTGTAACGAAAAATTTAAAAGCCTCCCTACACATTGCACGTATAGCCCACCGAGTATCAAAAACAACTCGTGGTGTATTCCATGCACGCGTCCGCGCGAGTTAAATTCGGATGAAAAACGTGCGTACAGCGGTTTAAAAAAAAAAAAAAAGTATAAAGAGTCGAACCGAAACCGCGTCCCGGTGTACATTACACGCGCTGCACGATAACGAGGGGGTGGTGTTGCGTGGCAGATATAGAGTGTATATTCACCGGATCAGTCGCGCGGTGCGGTGTGTATGGTGTATACTTACAGACGACGTTCATGGAGAAGGAGGCCTCCTGGTACGCGGATGAAAGGGCCGGATTCTCGCCCCGGCACTTGAGCTGCTTGCCGTGGTTCTCCGGCTGCGGCGAGAACATCAAACTGCTACGGACCAGCATCGCGTCGCTCGTGCTCTCCATCACCTGTCGGCCACACCATATCACACGTATATCAGCGTTTCTACGTATCACATGTATATGCATCCATACTTTTACGCTCCACTCGCGCGTGCACCGATGCGTACATTATACACATATAAAAAAAAAAAAGAAAAAAAGAAAGGCAACCCCCCTTTTTATTCCCTTCTTCATCCCTCGGCTTTACGATGTTCCCTTTGACGTTATACCCTCCCTCATTTTTTTTTGTTCCTTTGCTTTTTGTGTCGAGAGGCTCGCCATCACCGGCTCATGCATCTGGGCATTAATCCCCGGGACTTAGGGACGATTATCGCCTGCCCTGATTGCCCTGCATGCACCGGCTGTATCCATCTAATCTGCAGCCCTCCCGGTGCCAGCTCGTGTGTACGTGTGTGTACGAGAGCGAGACTGCGTGAAAGGGATCCTGATTCGGCCACTTTACCGTACACTCCAGCCTCCCCCGTCCTTACCCAGCCCGACTCACTGCAAGGAATTAGCGGCTATTCGGAGGGAGCGTGCACTGCCGGGGGAGGGACGTCGGGCTTCTCTCTGTTTAGTCCAAGTGGCCCTATTGTCCCCCATGCACTGTACCACCGGTCTATTCAATCGTGCGGTGCGCGATGTCTGTATACACGTGTATACATATGTATATTCTCGCGCAGTCTACCTCCGGGGCCTTTTTGTGCGCGCAGTCTATGGGGATTAGTTACAGGTGTGGGCTATTGATGCGCTTACGCGGTGCATATATACACGTACAATAGGTGCCTTTGACTATCCTAATTAGGGCTGTGTGCAGGATGCGAAAATCGAGGAAATATGTGCTCCCATGGGGATGAGTATTTTATTTGGGGCTGGTTTTAAAAAAAAAAATTGTTTTTTTTTTTTTTTTTTTCATCATCATAAGTCTGCGCAAGGTGTACGAGGAATTATTAATATGCGTACTTTATTCAAGCTCGCGTTGCGTTGAATTTATTTATTTTTTGATATCTTACGAAAGGCAAAATCAACGATTCATCGATTATTATACAATTTAACTAAACCATTACTATTTTCAAACGAATAATATAGAAAAAACAAAAAGGCTGTAAAACACCAGAGACTTGTCTCTATAATATATCCGGTACAGATTTAACGCAGTTACAAGCGTATATGTATAATAAATCCGTGACGACATTCGTTAAATATTTACTCCTCGAGTAACACGATTCCATATAATTTATAGACTGAATTAATTTAAATTAGCAAAGAATCAATTCAGTTGTTAGTTATACCCTTAATTGACACGTCGAAATGCTAATCATTCACGTATAGGTATATTCGCGCTGAAAGAAAATTACTTTGAATCAAAGAAAATGTTTACTAGAACAGTCCCAAGCAGTTGTAAGATTGTCTCGCTTTAAGAAAATCTCTTCAAAATCAAATGAGAAAACCCTCTGGATGCAACAAAATATCATCTCGTTCGAAGAAAACATATTTTTACTTGTAAATTTTTCCCCTCGCTGGCGGTGGATTCATCCGAGAGCGTACAGCTCTCTGTTATACGTACCCGTAATATCAAGTTTCGTAATTTCCAGCGCTCCGATATATCGGCAATTCGAGTTCGTTTATACGTAATAGTCCGAAAAATTAAAAAAAATCTCATTACCACAGTACTAGCGGCGTCGAATTTCAAATTCAGTTTTACCGCACTTACGTGCACCACACCGAGGAAGCATGAAAAACGCCACCAAGGGTCTTACACCCGTATGGGGAGGGGATCCGAAATTTAATAAAACACCGAAACGAGGACGGAAATTGATAATTGAGCCCCAAACGTATACGAGATTCGATAAGCCGAGCCACACACAGGTTGTACCGCGGGAATACACGGGCCGCGCAGATACATGATAAATCACCCGGAATAATGAATACTTCGTGATCGCGGACTATCGCCAAGTAGATCGCGTGGAAGTACACGGTATAGGATATGTATGTATACACAGACATCACGGGTGTACAGGTGTACAATGTGCTACAACAACAACACACCGGGGGCGCACGTGATTGTGATCAAAACACTGCACCCGGGCCGAGTCGATGACGACGACGAGTAGGAGGAGGACGATTCCGTTCCACGTATACATCGTTGTTGTTGTTGTTGTTGTTGTTGTTGTTGCTACCGGCCACACTCGGTCTCTCGCCGCTTTATAATGTTGGTACTAAACAATTAGCAGATTGATCATCATCCAATTGAGCGCAAATGAAGCTTGAAATTGATAATTTTGATATTACCCGAGAGGGAGTGTATCTTTCCCGCGATCCTCTCGCGCAACTTCTAATTATAGAGTTGCATATTAACGACTACGGGTAAGGGGGGGGGGAGCTTATCGATTATCACAGCTAATTTTGGGCCTATTATTGGTCTTTTTTTTTTTTTTCATACGCTCGTGCCCATATTACATTCTCCAGATATTTTTCTCCCTCCCTCACATTTACGTATATGGTTCACGATCTGTGGGTTATATACACGTAGATAAAAAAAATTTGAAGCTTAGCTATAGTGTACACATAATGATTATGGTATAAAAGTAAAACCCAATTCCTACGTGTATATGTGTATACATATACATATATGTATGTGTCCAAACAGAAGAAATTGACCTCGTAAAGGAAGGCTCTCGTTCGGTCGGTGGGTTATCGTCGATCTGCACCTGTGTACACCCACACACGCGCGCAAAGAGGGAAGGCGGAGGAGAAGAAGACGTATCGATTCG
Organism: Copidosoma floridanum; assembly: GCF_000648655.2. Next base: position 1,948,537 of record NW_019379522.1, on the reverse strand, counting down.
CCGGCCGCGCAAACGTGCTCTCGCCTGTATGCACGATAATGACTCGAGCTGTTTTTTTTTTTTTTTTTTTTTTTTTTTTTTTTCCCCGGAGCTTTATACCTGCCTTGTTNNTTTTTTTTTTTTTTTTTTTTTTTTTTTTTTTTTTTTTTTTTTTTTTTTTTTTTGTCTTTGCTTTTCTCTCGGTCGCGAGATAAATAGAAAAACTCATTTTCACCCGTGATGACGCTTTTTTTTCCCCCCTTTCCTGCCCGAAATAACAATTCCGCCCGGAGCACGTTGGTTCTATATGCGCGATTGCGCGATCGTATATTATACCCCCCCTTGCCCAACTCTCGTGATGCATATTATAAAATCTTCGAGTTTCATTATGCCGAAAAAGATCAAAGGGTAAGCCGCCTATGGATATACATATACATGTACACGTATTTGGGAGGGATGAGATTGTAATATGCGATGATGCGCGCGCGTACCCCCCCGTGTGTGTGTATAATGCACACACACACACACACACACACACACACACACCCACACACACAAACTTTTATATATTACTAGCCCGCGTTGCATTACAGACTTGCCCCGTTTGTAGAAGCGCCCCCCTGCACTTGGAGTTCAAACAAAATATTCCCTCTCTGAAGTTGACGTCAAGAGCAAATAGGTGCCCGATGTGTACCTAGAAAAGAAAAGAAAAGGGAGTAACAAACCTCACCAGCGACACGCGAGCGCAAGAGTACTTATATATTATACACTCGGGCGAGAGAGAGAGAGAGAGAGAGAGAGAGGGAGAGAGGTGTTTGGACCGTGTATTTCATCGGGTGCAAACATCACCCCCAAGGAGACACACTCGTTTCGTTCGTTAGATATACACCTGCAGGAAACAAAGTTGATGAGCGTCGTTGTTGCAGCATCGTACCTATATTTATGTACAAAGCCCACCTCCTCCTCGGCAAACAACGAAAACGAGCGATGAAAGGCAGGGGGTTCTCTCGCGCGATGCTCGTTCGGAGTTACGTCCTGTTGTCGCGCGTATATATAGGTGGTATATACACGTATAGGTGGTGGTTTGAGCTTACCCTGCCGTTGGTAAACGGCCTGGTGCCCTCGTACCAGCTGACGTTGGCCCTCGGGTGGGAGCCCTCGACCTCGCAGACTATCGTGTAGTCCTTTGACGCCTCCATGATCTCGGGCTTCGTCAGGATTTTCACGGTTGTCGGCTCCACTGTGGGAACAGAGAGAGGCACGTATAATACATGTATGTACGAGCGATTGCGGATATCCGCCATCTCCCCGGGAATATCGAGAAAAGTAAGCGGGTCGATCGCTTTTGTGCCATTCCTCGCTGCTCACGCTTGCCACATACGTACATACATATGCGTTTACAGGGATGTTGGTGTTCGCTGTATATACGTATAATAACGTGATTGTTGGGTATTAATCCGTGGCCTATTAAGGATCGATGTCGAGGGGCCACTTATATTTTTGGAGCCGCGCTCGGAAGTAAAATTTATTCAAAACCCCGGTTTATGCATGAAAATAATGCATTGATTATTATGCGCGCGCCTGACGTGTCGCGGTGAAATATGGAGTACCGCATTCTCGTCGATATATATATAATGTACCGGCTGTCAGTCGGGATTGGATTAAATTTTAATATTATAAGGAACGTTACAATATGTCCATGGAGGAGCGGAAGTCACGGAGGTTTAATTTAACGATTCGTCGAAGAAATCGAGTTGTCGATCGTCACGTATTCCGATATGCTTATCGCGCTTTTCTGCACCACGTCGATCGAACGTTAAAACGATAATCTTCGATTGTTACGTCAAATGGTGTCAATCGGTTATTTGTGATGACTACTTTTGATTAATAATGTTAATTTGTTGAATTATTAATTGACGGGATAGTATTTTCGATTTGCGCCGTACATTTCCAACCAGAGCGAAAAGCTTGGCTGATTTTAAATGAACGCGCTGTACAAAATTTTCAAACTAAATCAAGTAGTTTGTGTTATTTGATGGTTGTTTTCCCCCACCGAAACTAGAAAACTTACAACTTGGAGTGGCTCAATTGACAATTTACGCGCGCGTTCCGAGAATCATTTGTTTATCTCGTTTGAATAGAAATCTACGAAGGCGACTATCGCAAAAGTGATTCAAAGTAACGAAAAAAAAAAAAAAAAAAAAAATGGTAAGATGACGTACCGAGTATATCATGATTGCTTTTTTGCGTTTATCTCACTGTTATGCTTTACGGAGTGCCTATAAACGCAACGAGCGAAAAAAGTACGCCCTTCACCGACGTACACGTATGATGTATATACGCATGACGATACTATAAAAATCCCATTCTCCGCAAAACACGCGACGATCAATCATATAAAAAGGGCATTACACTCGCGCCGATGGGTAATCTGATTGCGCTCGCACATTTCGATGGAAAAACAGAAAACAAAAAAAAATCATCAATCCCCGCTGAAGCTTCCGGTTTCGACGTCCTTCGATAAATAAAGACCACACGCGAGTCACTCTGGTTCGGTAAGCACATAAATATATATACGTGTACTCGAAAAGAACATCGTAAACCTGCCTCGGCGTCTCTGTATAGTTTAATTATCGAAATGGCAAGGATGACTGGACGGAAGAAGGCCATTGCACACGTACAAAAAAACAAAAAAAAAAAAAATAGTCGTACGGATGGATGGGGTATACACGTATACTCACGGTAGACATCGAGAACAACGGACTGCTCGAGGGGCGTTATCAGATTAGTATTGTTCGCCTTGCATTTGTACGTGGTATTGAGGTGCTCCCTCTTGAGGTGGGGCACGCTCAGCTCGTTCACCCATATCCTCTCCTCGCGCTCCACAAGCCGGCCCTTCATCTCCACCTCGTTCGCGTACCATTTGACCGTGGGCGTGGGCTTTCCTGGTTTCGGGTCAACGAAATATCAATTACAATACACGCCGTCCTGATCATCATTAGCGCATTCAGCATCCGCCAAGTGCTTTTTTTTTTTTTTCTTTTCATCTCCCAACTTTTCCGGACGAGTTTTCCGGGATAATTATGTTTTGATGAATTTCAAAGGGTAGGTGGAAATACGAATTTTACAGAGTTGCTTTTAATTGGCCGAAATTTCGGCTCTACCCCGTCTCCCTCGTGATAAAATGTATGGAAATAAAAAAAAAAAAAATAAAAAAATGGTAAAGAATTTCCATTAGCGTAGGTTTTCCCGTGAAAATGTTGGCTTTCAAAAGGCAAGGTGTTTATAACTCGTCAAACGGAAATTCTTTCCGCGATAATTGTCCGCCGCGCATACGTGGGTAATAATAGCGCCGTGCAAAATTCTTCAGTAATTGAGAATTCAGGGGCGGCTCGGGTCGAAAGCGATACTTCCCTGGTCTACGCAGCCATGAAATTAAACCCTCGTTGAAATTCTACCGCCGCGATATTGCAAATACTAGCAAGGTATCAATTTTTCGTATATTTCTTTTTTTTTTCCTCGAAAATCGTGCTTCAACTGTGAAGTAACGAGTTTTATTTTTTGTGCGATCGCAATAAAAATATTATCAATTGCTACTTTTTATTCGCACAACTAGGAAAAAAAAAAAAAAAAAAAAAACCGGTATAGCACGACATTTGCATCTTCTGCTCGAGCGCGCCGTAAAAACGGCGCTCAATTTCACAAAACGGCGCCCATGTACATTTTGCCTCGCTTTGTTTTCCTTCTCTAAACTCTCATCGATTGCCAATATAGTCCTCGTAAACGAATAGTCCTGCAAACTTTAAAAAAAAAATCCATGCATCAGATTTTTCCGATAATTGTTTTTTTTTCTTCTTTTTTTTTTTTACGCGTACACGCCCCACTACAGAGCGCTAGTTCTCGTGTTCCAAATAGATGTATCCGATAATTGATCGGATGCTGCGAAAATTCAATATGCGCGCGTATACCCGATGAATTATTAGATTCTACGAGTTTTTTCTTCCCTTCACCATCATGATAACAGTAAAACAAACACGTAATCGATAATGTGTAACATTTTCCTCTAAGGTTCATTTAAAAAAATTTTTTTTTACGCAAATTATTCTTACCTCCTCTGACTTCGCACTTGACGCTGAATTGGTCGCCGACTCTGTAAGGCCCGACGATGGACTTGAGCTGTGCCCCGGAGTTGTCGAAAACGAGCAACTGATGCGGCGGAACTGGAAATAACGAGACGTTTTGAAAACTCCCCGGAGCCCCTTGATGACGACGATGATCATAGAAATTCAGCGCCGAGGGAAAAACCAGCCAGTGGGAAATAATTATATATATATTCTTTTTCCCCTAGTTCGCGACGCGAAGCGTATACGCGCTTGAAACAAAGTTCGCTGCTTTTTATACCCAAGAGTAAAATGAGAGAAAAAAAAAAAAAGTAACATAAAATAAAAGAAAAGACGCGCGTGTGTGGGTGTGCCGCGAATTTTGAAAGCTCCTCTTTCAAGGGGGAGACGGGCAAAGCAGGTCAGACGGAAAATAAAAAACATTGGCGCAGCGCCGTCTCACAGGTGAATAATTTGACTGCCGAAAAATTTTCGACAGGCCATCCCTTTACATCTACAAATAAATACACGTTACAGGTCACGAGTGAAAAAACAAAAAAAGGTGCACAATCTAAATATAACAACCGATGGGTGAGCTTTACGCCCGAAAGGTCATCCCGCGGGGTAAAACGCTTTTTCCCGATTACCAGATTGTCCATAATTTCACTTTATCGAGCGGAGGCACGAAATTTCGATCGCGATCGCTCGCCGATTTTTCGTTCCATCCGATGGAACTGTAAAATCCATCCCGGGCGTGTCGAAACTGCCAACTTTCGCGACACCCATCACGAATACAAAACTTTGGAAAGTTTGATTATCGCGACGGGAACTGCCGGCGCACGTGCAAAAAGAAGAAGGAAAAGGGAAACAAAAATAATAAACTGCACGGTGACATCGAAAAAAAACAAAAAAAAAAGAAATATTAGATTCAAGAGCGAGTTGGCGAACGAGAGAAAGCAAAAAAAAGGCTGTACGGTAGTCGAAAAACAAGTCGACTACATACATACATATACACACCCAGTAGGGGAGAGCGCGACGAATCTCCGATAAAAATGATTATGTCCCAGTTTCGCCGGGTGAAAGTTGCGCACCAGCCGGCAGCAGAAGGCCATTAGAGCGAAAAGTCTCGTCGCTTAAAAACTCGACGTGTGTCTCACCCGCGTTCGTTTCGGACGGACAGCAAGAAAGAAAGAGCGCCCCCCCCCCTCCCCGAAGAAAAGAAAAATGATCGCAACAGTGTGTTTGTGCGTGTTACAGGCAGGGAGGGTGCGACGACGCTTGAAAAGGAGAGCGCGACGCGAGGGATAATAAAGCTCGCTACGAGCGACGAGAGAAGCGCCAACAAAGCCAATGAGGCGCCCCAACTCCATCCAACCCAGGCGACATCGTAAAATAACGAGGAGGGAGATCGCACGTACCGTTACCATTATATATATATGTGTATATAGGTGTACGATTCCTTACCGATCACAGTGAGATTGACCTGGTAGTTGCGGGTCGGCGAGTTCTTGAAGTCGACGCGGCAGCGGTAAATGCCCTCATCGTTGATCTGCACGGCCGAGAGGGTCAGGGTGGCCGGTTTCATCGAGGGCATGAAGTAAGCCCGGGGACCCAGCGCGTTCGTGTCCGACCAATTGAGCGCCGTGTCTACCGCACGGCCGCGCACGTCGAAGCTGAAAATCAAGATACACACGTATGGTTGCACATATCGTGGTTGTACAAGGTGAGGGTCGATAGGGACTATACAAGCGATTAGGATCAGGGCGACGGAGGCATTTTCTTTTATCCGTCCGACCGCACTCGATTTGATCTACTTGCGTCGCCCCGAGCTCAGCTTTTTTTTTTTTTTGTCTCCGCTGCGGTCCGATTGCAGAGAGCTGGGTGGGGGCAAAAATGTACTAACGGCTTAACGAAGCGCTGCGAGGAGACCAACGGGGAGATCGTGAAAAATTTCGGTCACCCTTTGCGGGAGGAGGAGGAGGAGGGAAAAAAAAAGGAAGAATTTCCCGAGCAGCCGCGCAATAATCCGATCCAAAGTTTCCAGGCGCGGCCATGAAATTTTCACTCCAATATATTTTCATTATTCAGTCCGCCGTCTCGCTCATTTGTATTATATTCTTATGTCATTAGCTCGAAACTTTTTTACGGAAGAAAACTTTCAACCTCCGCTCTTTCCTCAAAACTATACGTGTATATACACCGGCGCGACCGACTTATTCAATAATGTAATTTCAACCCCCCCCCCCTCTCCCATGTACATTTGTACGTACTCTGAAAAAATTTCACCTCGTTATACGTATCGCTTATTTAAATATATAAAATCCCAGCCACCCCGAAGAAATCAGAGCCGAAGAATACCTTCAACGACCCTATGGCTGTGCGAGTAATGAAAATAATAGCTGGGGAAAAAAAGGGAAAGAAGAAAAGGTCCCAGATTACTTTTTCGAGGGAGAAAAGACACTGGCCACGCGTGCGGGGGCGAAAAAAAAAAGGAGCTCTGATAAATTCCCAATTAAATCCCTTGGTTCCGCGAGTACGTATGAACTTTTGCAGGTGGGTGGGTGGGCGAGTCAGCTGAGCCAATTAGCGGAAGCATCAAAGCGAGCGCGGAGAAAAGAAGTCCCGGGCGCGGGGGGTGGGGATTAAAAATACAATTTTACCTTCAATTATTGGCTCTCGCGTGAGCGCCCCATTGTTCCCTCCCGATTGTATTCAATGAAAATATACATATATATATATATATATGTCTCTTTCCGCACGTATGCGCGTACACAGCCATTAGAGAATCCGATGAAGAGCCAAAGTTGGCGAGTATATACACGTATAGAGGACAGAGACGCGGCCTAGCTCTAATTCCCTCATTCTTGGTATAATAGTTTTGAAGCGCCGGCAAAGACGATGACGACGACGGCTTTTCATTATCTAACTCCGTCTCGGGGCTTTGTTCGCCCGCTCGAAGGGAAAATCGAGGGAAACTCGCTCCTTGAAAATGTACTTTCCGTTAATCCAGGCAGGAACGACTTTGTTTGCCTCTTTTTTTTCCCCCGCACCTATATATACGAGGGTAGGTGGGGTAGGTAGCGTAACGACGTTAATCGCCTTCCCGCCACCGTCGCTGCTGCCTCCACTGTACTGTCTCTTTAACTTTTTTTTTTTTTTTTTTTTTTTTTTCCCCGGAGCAAAGTTTGCAGCTCTCGGCTTGCTCCTCTGCTCGCGTATTTCAGATTTCGATAGCCATCCAAAGAGAGCTTCGGATTAGGATCGATCGAGCGGATAATGACTTTTGCACGAGAGATAAACGCTGTTTTGCTCCATCCGAATACAATACATATATACCATTAGTTATTATAGAACCTGTTCCTATACACCTACGCGTGTTTATACGGTCAATATTTGGCCGCAGCTCGCGCGCGTGTGTGCCATCGGCATAATAAGTGTATAATCGTGTACGAGGGCGTGCCAAAACGTTGATTTTGATAGCTTATTAACACATGTATATGTGCGTGTACGTGTACGATCCAGTACGGCTAATTGAAAAGCTCAGTCCAAATGATGTAAGACAGGGCTTGGGATTAAGGAGTCAAGAGGGTGTGCCTGTCCCGACGGGGCCCGGGGTCCTTTTAAACTTATTGCCCTGATTCCGTATAACAAGGGCCATTTTTTCTTTTTTTTTCGGGCTACCTCTTCTACTTGTTTGTCTTGCTCGTGCTCGCAGTTTCCTCGACGGTGGAGTTAATTTGTAAAATTGAATCCTTTGCCTCGTTGGCCACTGCAGCGGCAGCGCGAGCTCTCGTGCTCATCACCCGCGTGTATAATATCCCCGGGAATGGGAGTATCGCGCTACCCCCCCCCCCTCACCCCTCTTTCAAAGGAATACGTCAAATATTAGCGCGAGCGCGCCTAGCAAAGTCCCTACGTCGTATATATATTTTTCAGTGTTGCGGATGGTAATCATTCCAACGAAATTGTTGCGCGTCTGATGTGAAAATTAATTAAATGTGTTTGGGGTGCAAGAGCGAGAATTTAAAAAAAAAAAAAAAATTTTTTTCTACTAATTGAAATTGAAATCGCGCAATAGAGACGCGTGTTTGTGGAAATCATTTTGTAATTTTCGTTTTATCGGTTGGAAAAAAACAAAATTATTGGCTCGCAGGGAATTCGCGTTCGCACTATTTTTCACGCAAACGCACTTTTGATCCGATTACCGTGGGGCTTCTTTAGATTGAAAAATAAATAAATCTGGAGCTTCGAGCAGCTTACTGCGTCCAACGACAGGTGAAAATTATTACACCTTTATTTTTTGCCAATCACGTAATGGAAGTATTTAAGTAGGTCCAAAGTATAAAATTAATTTTTCCTCGATACTCTTTCCCCAATAATTTTCAAGACGTATACGAAAAAAAAAAAAAAAAAAAAAAAAAAAAATTAGTATAGATAAAAAATACGTGTTGCACAACCTCATCCCATGTAAGCGTTCGAAAATATATCTGTGTAAACGTGAACTCCCAGTAGAACTACATTTATCCAGGGGAGTGAAAAATGTAAACCGACCGTCCTGTGAGGCAGTAGAGACCAAAAAAAAAAAATAAAAAAATCCCCCGAGTATCCAGGGGCTCATCGAAAAAAGTAGTCGTACCGCGAAATAGTCAGCCATCAAACGTCATCGTGATCTGACTTCTCTTGGGCTCGTCGTTTTTTTTTTTTCCCCCCTCCGTAAAAAAGAAAAGGAAGGAAGAAAAAAAACACACGTTTCCTCCACTCCTCGAACAGAAGGAATGATCCGACAGCTCGTACACTAACGATCTCAAAATCAACCCACTCGACGGCAAGCATCAGCAGCGGAGTGCACACACATCACCGGAGCGGGCTTCAAAGACGCGCCTTAAAATTCACGCGCGTCTTCCTTTTGCAAACGTCGGAACTGGTGCGCGCCACCGCATCAAACGTCAAAGCGGATGAAAAAGTCGGCGCGCGGCTTGTACATATATGTATATATATATACCTGTACAAACACACACAGATAGACGACTAAGAGACAGGCAGACAGACAGGTAAGGTACAGTTTGCGGCTGAGCATCAGGTACATGCAAGTGGAAATTGAAGATCGAAGGGGGGCGGGGGGAGGAAAAAAGAAATAGCGGCACGGGCCGCACATAAAAATACACGGGATCCATTTGATGAATGCACTTTGCGAAGGAAAAAAAAAAAGGATCATAACGTGTGGGTGTACGCGCGCTCGAGGGAGCGACGCGAGTTCGATGAATGGACGGGAAAGGGGGGGGGGAAATAAAAGGGAGGCGATTTCGCCTTTGGCACGCGCTCTCGCTCCGAGCGATTCAACTGGTTGTAGGCGCGAGCGATCGAGGTGCATCCACGACCTGCCCCACTGAGGGATGAAAAAAAAAAAAGAGAGAGAGGAAGCTGACACCGTATTTTCGACTGTACTGGTACGGAAAAAAAACGACGGGGGGGTGGGGGATCGATTAATTTATTTTCAGCTCGGCTTTATTTAGTGCGCACCACTAGGCGGAGTGGAAATGCAGTCACAGGTGAGCGGGGGGTGTATATGGAGATGTAGGCAGCGTGGGACGCGCGGCGAGTAGTTTTATTTTCAAGCCGCGGGGGAGGATCGAGTGGCGCGCGCGAACTTTGAAATACCTATGAGCTTCGGGACCGCGTGTGCGTGCGTGGTGGGGGGGGACCGGGGCAGGATGGGGAGGGGGGGGATTGATTGATTCGAGGTGATCTCTCCCTTGCGCTTGCGCTCGTGTGTATATATGCTGGTGCACGTACGGATCGGGGGGTTTGATTGGGACGGAAATAAAATGATGTATAAGTCGAGCTGTTGAATGATTTGACGATGGAAAAAAGCTCGGAAACGCGAGTGCTGTTTCTTCGGGTCGACGATCAATGCGCCCTACACGCGCTGCGGAATCAAATGCACGAAATTCTATTTCGAGCTGGTCGGAGGAATGTATTCGTCATTCGGAATATTTTTTGGACGTATGGCAGATGGATTTTTTCCCCTAATTATTAAAATAGCGATGCGAAATTATTGGATTACTGTGGCTTCGAAAACTATCGCGCATTTTTCCCACGTAGGGGCTTTGAAAGACTCCCAAGGGGCACGATTCACCGGGAAAATATCCCCTTCGTTAAAGAACGAACGAGCAAAAGTCACATACCTACACAAATACGTACACGCTTGCTTTTGATTTCAATTTCATTCCCGACACGGCGCACCTATACACGCCCTACTCGATAATAATACACACATATCCACCCGGACAATAGCGAGTAATATCTCAGAGGCAGCGTCGGATGGGGTATAGAAAATTTCGCGCGTCACTATTCCAGCGGCAATGGCACTTCTCGGTATATACACCTGGACGCTCGGGGGGTAAAAATTGTTGTCGCAAATATCGATTTTATCGACTCTCCGGGACGTAGGAATGGGTGAGATGGGACACAGAAAAAAAAAACAAAAAAAAAAAAAAAAAACATTGTCATGAAAATGTATAGCCGTCAAATCAGTATCGGCGTTCAAAGGTTGGAGGAAGAGAAGAAGGAAAATAAGATCGATGGGCGGGTGGGAAGAATGAATCGGCGCGCCGAGCACGAGGGGATGGGAGGCTATTTAAAAAAAAAAAGGAGAAAAAGTGTCTTCGAGGAGAACTTTCTTTATTTCCTTACTCCAATGGCCCGCGTTATAGATATGTCCCTCGCTGCGGGATAATACATAATGTACGGCTTTACAGGTATACATATATATACATTTATAAACTCGAGGTCGCGATAAAATCCGTCTCCTCTTCCCGTATTATTACCGGCGGCGTCGTCGTTCTCGTCGAATATTCATCCACGGGGCACTTGTGCCCCTCCTGGGCTGGAAGGAGCCAGGAATCGCGCCAATTTTCAATCTCACTTTCGATCGCGACAAAAGGGAGCCTCTTCCTTTCTTTTTCCCCCTTTCTCACAAAAGCCAACGAGCTCCTCCAACAAGGTGGCTCGTCTTTCTTCCCTCCCCTTTTCGCGATGCTTATTATCTCCGTGCTGATGGGTGACCCAATGATGTCACATGCATTTCACTCGTTTAACAGCCACCCCCTTGAAACGCATGGAAAAAAAGGTATCCCCGTCCCACGCGTGCGTGCCACATTGTCCGGGAAAGGTATACCTATGCTTTGCCCCGACGAGGTGGAAAAACACAAGCTGGCTCGAATTCGGCGTCCTTCTCCGTGAAAATACGGCATAAGCCGGGATTATTAAGATTATGGCAAACATAACGCGAGTCGGGGGCAGAGCTCGGGCTCAAAGCCCTTCTAAATGCCCCGATTCGGTTCCATTTAATCAACTCCGTTTCCGCGAATCCTTGCGCGTAATGGATATATATACACGTGCAAGCGAGATTCCGCATAATCCAAATCGCCTGTCGTTCCTGTGCTTCCCGGAAAGCATTGCCCCCCCCCCCCTCCCTTGTAGGCGAAACAACACACTTCCCAGAATTGCGTTTCTCCCCGATGTGCTTTATTTGGTCGCTATTGTACGTAATAAAGCTCCGTCGCGGGAAACCCGGCCTCGTTGTAAACGGCACACACATATAATATATACGCGCCTCGTTGGGTATGCGCAGCTTTGCGCCAATATCGTGGATGTCGATCAAGCGCGATCGCACTGTCGTTAGAGAGTTTCCATCATCGGTACAATGTATACACCCGTCGGGGTGTATGTGGGTACAATCACAAAGTGGGGATACGCTGCAAAATTAATTTTATACCCTCTTACCCGATGAAGCCCCGGAACTTTTCATTTTTAATTACACAAAGCCCGAGTGTAAAAGCTTTTGCAAAAATACTTTTTCCCTTTCGACTTGCGTGATATTAAAAGCGGGCGAGGCATTTTTACGTCCGGTTGACGCTGCCGACGCGCTTTGCGAGTTTTCGCTGTATTTTCGTAGCAATTTCATGCTTTTTGGATTCACGCGAAAAAAATCTAAAATTCGCTATTTAAGGCGCGACTAGTCCCATACATTACGTTTTTTTTCTGATTCCCTCAAATCAACGCCAAGTGCAATTTTTATATCCCTTTACAAAAAAAAAAAAAAAAAAAAAAAAGATCCGAATAGTATTTCAAAGTTTGTAGCCTCTTGTCTGCAAAGTATAGATAATCATTTTCTGATCCTATACATTTTTATAGACTGCTACAGGTAAGCGAATCAAGTCTGTTTATTAAAAATTTCAAAGGCTAATTTCAGCAAAAAATAACTCGATCTCGGACAGTCCGAGTCAATAAATAAAAAGGCCATCAATCTTTCGAGGAGGCAGAAAAAAAAGAGGCGAAACGAGGATAGCTCAAATAGGTGGCCAAGGGTATCAGTTTAAGCACCTATGTAGCTCGGTAAGATTGATATGTATGAAAGAAATGGTTTTTATGGCACAAGAAGAAAATTCATGCGTGACGGATGGGCTTGTGTATATATATATGGCTTTATTTA
>NW_019379522.1:1896315-1935926 GCF_000648655.2 Copidosoma floridanum | reverse complement strand
ATACATGTGTGTATATATATTAGAGCGCGCGGTGGCTCGGTCGGCTAGGTCATGGATTGGCACGCGGGGGAGACCGTGCATGGTTATATTCCCGGCCAGTGCGACTTTTTCGGGCAAGTACCTCTGTGATTGTTCACATGTGCTTTTTCACCACGCAATGCTCCTCGAGGAGGGTTTATATGACCTCCTCGCAGCAACAATAGCCTAATTCCCCCTACCCCCTCCCAGCAATGGGAGGCCTCCCATCCCTCTTCCCTTCCTTCTCCAAAGTGCTAAGTGCCCTGTGTAGTACCCTTTATAGGAGCCGGACGTAAAGCACTATAATATAAAAAATATATATATAAATATATAATTACATACGAACCTGTAAATTGGCTTGACGGATGTCTCTCGGAACCAGAGCACCATGTAAACGCGATCCTCCCGCGTGGCTGGCTCAATGTCACAGGGCAGGTACGCCGTGCGTCCCAGTACTGCGCTCACATCGTACGTCGTCACTGCACAGACATCAAAGGTTATACGTGGACGTATCAGTTACATGTGGCTAAAATATTGTTTTTTTTTTTTTTTTTTTTCCCTTCTTTCGTTCAATCCAATGTACTAATTGATATAAATAAAATAGTCTCGAATACGTTTGTTTTTCCCATATTTACACAAACGTGTATACTGTAATCGCGTTAAGTGGAGTTGCGTGTTGACTTTTGTGTAAATATGAAAAGTTATTTCTCTTGATTGACATTCGTTGAACAATAACAACAACAAACAACTGTATGGAAAGTTTAGAGTGTATTAGCGTAGATATATAAATTGTTTTTTTTCGAACACAATTTGTAGATTAGGTAATACGTGTATCGTTGCTCTGTTTTACAAGAAATACAAACAATAAGCCGTAAATTGTCGCGTATAAATTAAAAAACAAAAAATTTTTTCATTAATTGCTTGAACATCATGTGTTTTTTCGAATCAGTCGTGCCATGTACGTTTGGCTGACGAAACTCTGGTCGTACTACTGCGCACATCAAAAGTCCGATCGATGCGTGCGTTATATACAATTAAAAATAATTCTCAATCAATCGTAGCACTAATTTCATATTATTCACGCATGAATATTATGATTGGTTATTTAAGATATTTCTATTAAGGATAAATGGGTCGTTTCGATATTTTATTGTCAATTAGCAGCAATTTCGGAGCGGATATTCCATTATGAATTTGTCGCTTGATTCTTGAGTGTGTATTTATATTGTATTAATATAGTAATATCGAGCGATTCATTTTGCCTCGCCGCTATTTTTGTCGTTAAAATTAAATAACGACAGAAAAGTCGGTAATTGCCTTTACTCATGAAACCAATGCGTTATAATTCCATTAGTCGATACAATATAAACGGCAGATACCGCAAGGAGAAGAGCCATCGTTTATGCTATTAAATAAATGGCCGGCTATGTACTATTTTCTCAATTAAAGTTCCAGAAGTGCTGTGTACTTATATATACGTCAGTGTTTATCCAAGTTACAAGCCGTTCATCGGAAATTCCAGAACTTTCGAGCCTGACCGCGAGCGCGTGCACCGGCGGAGGGGGGGGGGTAAGGGAGGTGCACTATTTACCGATTTTAAATATTTAACCAGCAGAAATTAAACTCAAATTATCAGCGCGGCGATGTAGAAAGAAGAAGAAGAAGATAAAAAAAAAAAAAAAAAAAACACAAGTTCAATATCCAAAGTTGGCGCGCCAGGATAATATTTTAGCAAAACAATTTTCCCGCCTCTCGTAGCGTGTACACGTACATCGAATAAAAGCAGGGGTCGTTGGATATATGATTGAACATATAGTTGCGCGCTATCGAATCGCGCGGCGGCAGTTTGGTGATATTTTTCAATCACACACGTAGACGAAACAACCGAGAGAGTCTCGCGTAATGAAATAGCAATCAAAACCGCTGGCCTTTATTTGCCGCGCGTGGCTGGTTTTTAAATATACGCAACCCACCCTCGACCCCCTTAGCCCCATACTCGCTGACGCAGCTCCCGCACAAAGTACATCCAATGTGGGGCTTAAGAGAGGAGAAAATAAAATCGCATCTCGTCTTATTTAATTTGCAAGACGAGGATAATACGCGGAACAAGAGCGCGCGGGGGATAATCCCCCTGCGAAGGTAAAGGTGGGGGGGGGGAGGCAGCTCGGCGTGTAATAAAGAGCCTCTGCATGATTTATCGCAAATTTCGGTCTGCCGCTCCGCCCTGCAGTCAGCCTCATTTCAGCTTGACTCCTTGACTCCTCCGAAGGAGGATCTCGGAAAACGCTGGAGCCGTTAAATTTGATTTATGTTTACCGGGGTGGGGGGCTTTGAAAGCGAGCTTACATCGTTAAATACATAATAGCTGAAATAACGCGCCTTGATGGTCTGCTGCTGCTGCGGGGTGTAGGCTTATTGTTATTCTACTCTCTCTCTCTCTCTCTCTCTCTCTCTCTTTTCCACGCTTATAACAATAACAACAAGACCCCGAGGCGCGGCCTCGTACAGCAGTGCACGGGGGAAAACTTTGTCCGTTTGTTTGTTTGTTAATCAGTGCATGAAACTTTGTTACGCGCTTATAAAGTTTATTCGGTCGGGTGTAGGATAAAAAAGCAGAATTTTGAATGTTGAAAAAAAAAAAAAAAATCGTACAAGGGGTACATAGAGCACGCGTGTGTTTGGGGGGGGGGGAGGGGACGAATTGAATTTGATCCGGAGGAAGGATGAAATTTTAATGAGGAGCCCGTGAAGGGCTCTAGCTCTCCGGACGCGGG
Organism: Copidosoma floridanum; assembly: GCF_000648655.2. The sequence continues at coordinate 1,933,134 of NW_019379522.1, read as the reverse complement.
CTATACACACATTGAATGAGAATCAAAGTGGGTGGGCTTTCGTAATTAATTGTTACACGGCGCCAAGGAAAAAAACAAGCTCTCATCCTCGAGCAGGACATCGTGTGTGCTCGTAGCAAATGGATGATCATTAATATGGTGATGCATGGAATTTCAATGTCATGAATGCTAATTTGATTAATTTATATATATATAAGTGTACAACGGGGATTTAATGACACCGTGTTTTGGACACACGCGAGTTTTTTTGTAATGCCCGTGGCTGAGTTGAACATGCAAATTATTATGTTTGGCAAACGTTGGGTACAGGGGGACACGTAGGGTGTAATTATTTATTTATTTGAAAAGCCTCAAAGACGTGCAAAATTAATCATCCCCCCAACGAACGGAAGGGAGGGCCTTGTTTTTGGATTTAAACATTAAAACAACGTTCCGAGTGATTTGACCCGCACATATTATTGCTACGCACGTATAAAATTGAAAGTTTGGCAGAACGGCCGATGCCTCGTAATCATTTATTCATACAGCATTTTGGGGAATTATTGGGGGGGACCAACGCAAATCCACGCACTTCAGTTAAGGGCTGACTTGTTTTTTTGGCCGCACCCTCTCGAGAGGAAAAACACACTCCCGGAAGAAGGGAATAATCGTGTTCCCAAGGGCCCACTTTTGGATTACTTTCAAGTGGTGGGGGGGGGGGGGAGGAACCAACACAATGGAAAGTTCATACAGCGCATTTTGATTATTATTCTTTTTCAACGCCCGCGCGCAACCACTCAAAATATCGGCTGTATTAGCGAAGCCGAGGATGGCGTTGTTGGCGGGGAGGGGCTGTTCATTGAAAGCATAAATAACCAATTAAAATTTACAAGCGCCGCGCCGTTAGTCGAAAATTACTCTCTCACGGAGGAGTATAAGCAACAGCTCATAAAGCCGTAATTGCTCGCGACGCTCTTACTTTTCCTTCTCTCTCTCTCTCTAGGCTTTCCGACTCCTTGAAACTGCAAACGAGGCAAGGAAAGGCAGTGCGCAAATATAACCGCGAGGGGCCTTGATTACAACCACTCGCGCAGTACACCTGTACAACGAATAATTGAATCGCCTTCACGCGAATCATTTTACAAACGGAGAGACCGTGCGAATAAGTTGCATAGGCACCTCTACCCTATATATATATTATTGAAATAGCCATGCCCTGTAAACACGTGATGTTGTACTATGGATAATGTCTCGGTAACAGAGTGTGTTGGGTTATACACGTATGAAGATTCACGCGAGTGGGTATATTACACGTAAACATCCCTGTATACTTGGTCGAGGTGTATTGGTAGCGCGTGTCAAGAGTTAAGCACCTGTACTCCGGTGCAGGGCCAGTGGATTAGTGTCCGTCGCGCTGCACCAACAGTGTATACACGTACACATACACCACCCCCATTGCATCGTATCACCGTGTATTGTTTATACACACACACACACGCATGTATACGTACTTCGAACACAGAGGATTGGGGGGTGGGGGGGTAGGGCTAAAGTAGGCAGTTTGTAGCTATACAACAGCAGCCTGTAGCTTCCAGCGCGAGAATTCCATTCACACACACTCGCGTGCATTGAATAATGTATATATAGGTGATAGCTCCTCTACGAAACCTCCGCGCGGGTATATATATACATATAAGAGTGAGTGTTTGGACGTATACACGTATACACGCGAGGCGAATCTCTCGAGTTATCGATTATAAATTAATATATGGGGCTATAGTATACACGAGGTGCACTGCAGGTACTTGAACAACGAGATAGCCAACATCAACGGAGTTACCTAGTATACATATATATGTACCCTTATATACCATATATTTATGTACGCGCAAAGTGAAAGAGAGAGAGAGAGAGGGTGGCTCCGATTTCCTGGAGTTTCCGAGATTTCTCGCGTTTTATAAATTCATGAAGCCGAGAGAGTCGCCGTACAGTTATGACCTTAACGGGCCAGTGAGAAGGGAAAAGGGTAAGTATATATAACTGGCCTGCCCGGAGAGAAAGAAGATATACAGAAGAGGCTTAGAGCTATAAATGTACGTATACACGTGATACGTGTGTGGGTGAAACGGTAGGCAATTCGTTAGAAGGGTGTATATATATATAAGTAGACGGACGTGTCAAGGGGGCCCCCGGCTCTGGAGGAAAATTTTCGTTGACGGGCTCTAAAGAGCTTCCTCCTCCTCCTCCTGCCAACTGAGAAGTGGGAATTTACACGGGTTACCGTCCCTTTTCTTCCTCTCCTCTTTCTCTCCTTAGCTCGGGCTAAAGTGATACACGTAACGCGAGAGTATATACGTGTGTATATAAGTAAGAGTCATCTCTGCTCCCCCCCCCCTCCCTCGGCTCGTATTTCACTTTAATTTTCTAACGCCTCCACTCGTCTGAAGGGCCGCTGCCACCCTATAGCCGTTTTTCTCGTTAGCCAAAGTAAATATGGACGAAAATAGCCGCTCTCGAGTCTCCGATACCCAATAAACCTCCTCCTCCTCCTCCTCCTCCTCCTCTCTATTTCTATGTTTTTACCCCCGTGGGTTTATTATACCACGTGCTCGTATATTTGATGGCAATCGTGTATGATACGTTTGTGTACACAAAGGGGTAATCGAAACTTTGCCGCGTACCGTATTACAAGCGTATGTACCTACATTTCGCAGCGCTAATTGTGCGATACATACATACATATATCCTCCGAGTCCTGTAATCATAGGATTCCCGTCGAAATTTCGCGCAAGGAGCGTCGTTGCGTTTTAATTTCGGTATCGCATCGCGTGTCCCTGTATGATAGGTATATACACGTATATTACACATAGGCACGACAATTACACATCGCATCGATGAATTACGGGGTATGCAAACCTGTTGCGACCCTCCTCCACCTTTCGTTTTGCGTTTAGCGAAGGTTGATAAATATTTTAAAACCGCGTACAGGTATACGTGTACACACGTCTCTCTCTTTCTATCCGCGGCCCCGTAATTTCTGCCACCCTGTTATTTCAAAAAGTGTAAAAATATACGTACATACGTGTATGTATATATGAGCGCGTGCGGTGTACGGGGGGGGGGCCACTTGTTATAGACACACGCGTTACGTGTATACACCTACCAAGTACGAGTTTATGAATATGCATGAGACTCGTGTACACATGAATATTTCAACAAGGGGGTGACAAGGGGCGCCCCTCATCCGCGCACTTTTCCCGTAAATAATATATACACATATATATATATTTTGAATTCAAACCCAAGCATGTAATACAATGTATGTATATGAACGTGTGTGTGTGTGTGTGTGTGTGTGTGTGTGTGTGTGTCATTGCTTGTAACGGGATTTAAAGCGCGCGACTTTGCTTGCTTATATATACATGTGTGTGGGTGTATTAATTGCCTCGGCGTGAAAAAGTTTTAATTAATTTTTCAAGCCACGTTTAAATGTTGATAAGGAGGGGGTTAATGCGAAAGCTACTGCGATCGCATACAGGAGGGGGTTGTAAAAATTTTAAACTTGCCCTCGAGTTTGAGAATGTCGCCTTTTGACGATGTTTAAAGGGAATCTGCAGGGTGAATTAGAACTAAATTTGTTACTGTGATTGATGACAATAAATCTCGTTCTTATAGGTGTTGGAAGAACAAAATGTTTTTTTTGTTTTTTTTTTTGAACTTTGATAATGGAGTGTTCGGATATTGGGGGGGTACCGTAGAAACGAAGTTTGGGTAAAAAAGGTCTCGAAACTTTTTTCGTTTTCGTAGAGTTGACGAAGAAATTTCTAAAAGTACCCAAACGGTGTAAAAATTTATGCGATATTTATACGGAAACGTGAATTTTTACACGATTTTCCGACGCGTGTTTGCATAAACAACGGGACCCGATTTTCACAAATCTTCGTGTAAAATCTTCCGAGGAGGCCTCCAAATCTCTCGAAAAGCGGAAAGTTTTAATACCTTTACTCCGTTTTTCATCGTTTTTATTACTCAAAATACTCTGTTATAAAACGCCACTCGATCAATTATATTACACCAAAAAAAAATATGCATATATACGTTTGCACGTCAAAGGAATAACTTATCCGGATTCAAAAGTAATATCCTCGGCCCATAGGTACGGCGAAATTATCCCTGCTCCCGCCCGGCATCCCTGAAAATTGAGAGCTCTCAAAGCAGTCGGCGCTTATATTAATCGCAATTAGCCGTTCGGCGGGTGAATTACCACTCGTACCCGTATATATATATATACATAATGTGTAATTTATGCAAAAGCTCCCGCGCGCGTTAAACTCGTAATGTCGAGGGGCCGAAAGGGGAAGAGTAAGGTACATATATATGTATATATAAGAAAGAGAAGAAAAAAAACGAATCACGACAGACAGCCACTGCTGTATTATTAGTTGCTCGGCCGCAGACGAGGACATGTACATACCTACACTCGGGGTTTCAGACCACGTCGTGCATTCGTAACGCGTACGGTATCCCTAAACGCGTCAAAGCCGCGGGTCTCTCGTTAATGCACGTACGCGTCTCTCGGGAATATAGTACGCGCGTTTCAGCTCGCGCGGCCTTTCGACCGAGCAAAAGTAGCTCGGGGGAGGGGGAAAAAAAAAAGAAAAAAAAAAAAAACGAGCGAATGCATCCTGCGGCGGGGACTCGTGGGATTGCTGACCCACAGCGGCGTGTAACCGAAGCATTGTTTTCAAGGAGCCCGACGGAGCACTGTCGCTCGTGATACCCCCACCTTTTCGCTCCTTCAATGTAAATTTTTCACCCCCCACCCCTGCCAGGCATCCTGGAGCGACGACAAATTTTTTTTTGCTGTTCGCAGTTTCTTCTCTCCGGAGCTCATTTCTCATTTGTCGCGCGTCGCACCTATACAGTTTGTATTGTACACGGCGAAACAATGTGACTTCATTGCGGGCTCCCCGTGGCAATAAACGTAACGATGGCCATAATAATAACAACGGCGACGATTTTGCACTGGTCGCCCGGGCGTGCACACAAAGGGACATCGAGTAACGCGCGTCCGCTACGATAAATAATTTTCGGGTGCCAAAGAGCCCGTCGGGGCGTGATAATCGCGATCGGTGCATTTGAAAAAACGGGACGGTTGAGAAGGAAAAAAAAAAAAAAAAAAAAGGGCCCTGGCCATTCAGTTTGGGAAATTGCGTTTTCCATCGCTCGGGCGAGATAAACGCCCACGGCGTCGGCGACGTTTTATTCCTCTTCCTCGAAAGGGAGGGGGAGCTCTCAAAATGTAAATGCAGGTTGTTTTGCCGCGGCGGTCTTCGGGCGTGCAATTTAAAACGTATTTACGAGGCGCGACCAATTAAACTCAGGGGGGTTTTATTATATATTTTTCTTTCCTTTCTTCTTCTTTTTTTTTTTTCCAACCCGTGTTAAACTCCATGTGTGAGCCGAAAATTCGGGGAAGGGAGGGCCTGATAGCCGTTAAAATCTGAGTGGGGGGAAGGGAGAAAAAACGCGGCGTGTAGAGCGGAAGCATGCACTCTGCTCGTGTCCTGAAATTCGAGGGGGGAGGAGGAAAAAAAAAAAAAAAAAAAGGTGTCGAAGGGAGAGCGTGACATCGGTTGGAACAAAATCCCGTGCATGTACCCATTGGGTGTAAAGACCATCGGGGACAGGAGTGGGTATATATACATATACACTATATAATACGTATATACGTACATCATCGAAAATTTGCTAATGTTCCGTGTAAACACGATTCGCGGAGAGTAGTGCAAATGAAAGGATCTCCACAGGGTCGCGGTGTCGGTGGTGTCGGTGGTTGTATTGTCCACAGAGGTGTAGAGAGGGATGAGCTACAGCGGAGAGAACAGGCCCCCCTGCGCGGCCATTGTCCTCTCTCTCTCTCGCTGCGCTCTTTCATCCTACCTACCTCCATTCCACGTGTGTATATACATGTACGTGTACGTTGCCGTGCACTCGATTCCCGTGTACGTATACATGCAACCCACCACCCTCTCTCTCGCGAACACGCATACACCCACCCCCTCGCATCCTAACCTCCTCTCGCAATCGATAGCACCTTCTTCCTCTTTCGCCCTCTCCTCCTTTCTATTTTTTTCTACTACCTTTTGCTCCACGCGTTCTTTCACACCACAACCCCCCTCTACACCCCCCGAATGGCGATTCCCCGCGAATTTCAAGAAAAAAATAGGTATAGAACAAGTCGCGTGTACCTGTGTCGTCGTCCCGGTCCCAAGTGTCGTCGGTGGGTGATGAGGCGGCCACAGCGAGGGAACCGGCAGCGCTGGCGGCAACGATAGCGATAACGGTAACAGCGGCCACGATCGGAAGGGTGGCCATGCCGGCGGTCCCCCTCCTCCTCATCCCTATGCTGTTGAGGTACGGCCGCGCCAGTAGCCGGCAAGTTCCAGCCCGACCTCCTCCTCCTCCTCCTGGTCGTCCTCGTCGTACTGCAGCTGTCGATTTCTGCCTCGCGCATAACCGAAGCACAGCCACCGGGCAGCTGTGTGTCTCGCCCCCCCCCACCGGCACTTTTTTTTTTCCTCCACTTGCTCGGTTATTCAACGTACAAGCCAAAAGTTTGGAGAATAACCCGGGACGAAGAGACCATCGGCTCGCCGCATTTTCCCGAGAGAGGAGGGAGAACACCAAGGTGTTGCAAATCTCACGCTCCGTGTGCTCCCGTACCGAGACTGGATGGGAAGGGGGTCTGATTATAGCTGCTGGCCCTAGATTGCCTCGCAACACCACGTACGGTAAAACAAAAACAAAAAAGAAACCACCAACTCTTTCACGGTCCGGTCCCTCTCCTCCTCCTCCACTGCAAGCAGCGCTAGAGCCAAACTGCGGATGGACCGTGTGCGGTGTAACAACGGTATACCTGCGTGTTGTAACAAGCGTGCACAAAGAATACACACGCGTGCAGCCCAGGGGATCCGTACGATAGGGGGGGGGGGAGAGTGATATTGGCAGCTTTTCGTCAATACAACGCGAGGTAGCGCGCCGTTATAGTTAACGCGCCACCACCACCTCTTTTAGCCGCTGTGTATTGTTGTTGTTGTCGCGCGCCTTTGGGATGATCTCGCGCTTAAATGTGTACAAGTCCCTCGACACGAAAGACCACCGGCGATCCTTTCCCTTGAAATCCCTCCTGTGTTGGGGTTATTGGGTCGCATGTACCGCAACGCGTGCCGTAAAGCAGAAAGTACGGAAAGAAACGAAAAAATAATGGTAAAGGTCCCTTTTCACCCCATGAGGGGGGGGGGGGCTCTTCGGGTGGTATCCCGTGAGTGCACCACCGAACAGCGCGCCGTCCGACCAACTACTGGCGGAACGGCACGATACGAGCCACGGACGAGAGGCAAAAAAGGGGGAGAAAGAGCGGAGAATGTGTGTGTGTGTGTGTGCGGCAGCGGCGGTGACGATGATGATGGGAGAGCAGGACCAGCGGCGCTAGGAATTCTCTCGCTTCGCGCCGAGTATATACGGCGGGAGCTGGGCGGTAAAGAAGAAGGGGGGAAGGGGGGGTGGGTCGCGTTCGCTCTGGCGCGCGGGCGCGGAATTCCATTCGCCCTCCACCTCCTCCCCCCCTTGGCCTGCGATTTTCTCTTCTCTCTCTCTCTGCGCGCTCGCGTGCACCTGTGTTTATATACATATACATATATATATATATACGTACACACGGCGTAGGTACATTTGGTGGTGGTGGTGGTGGTAGCGAGCCGATCGATTTTGAGAGAAACTCCTTCTGGTTTGGGGCCCTCCTCCTGCACCTCTTCCATCCGCAACTAGACGCGCGCTCTCCCCCTCTACCTCTTTCTGCCTGCTCCTTCTATGAGCTTGATTATGTACGTATGTGTTGGTACAGGTATACGAGGGGGCCAAAGGGCTTGTGGGATAGGGGATGGGGATGTGTGTGTGTGTGTGTAGACGTAGAGAGCCAAAGGTAAAGGTAAAGGAGGAGGAGGAGACGGTAACCCGGCGGCAGCAGAGCACTAGTAGTAACGGATGCTCTTGGTCAGACGTGCCGTGGCATATATCGCCTCGTACTACTATTACTCCCGGCTGCCCCCCCCCACCCCCAACTGCACTCTTACTACTACTGCCGATCTGATGCTCCGTATGATGTAAGCGCGCACCATGCCACCGGCCACTCTCCCCACGCACGCTCGTTGTATATTTTCGTTTCTCCTTTTTTTTTTTTTTTTCTTTTTTCTTCTATTTTTCCATCCTGCCAGTCGTGCCGACTCTATTTTTCTTTCCTCCTTTCCGCACATGCAAATTCGGAACCCACGCCCGTAAACATTTTTCGAGACGTCTCATGCGTTAACAAACGCAACGCCACAGAACAATATACCGGTATAATATATACGTAAAGTAAACAACAACAAGGGGGTTGCTCGATGATAAGTAGGTAAAAGGTATGCAGAGGCGCATTGTTCTCGGTAGGCGCGAGCAAGGGGTGGGGGGGGTGCCTATAATACGTTCCTCCTCCTCTCTTCTTCTTCTTCTTCTTCTCTATTATTCTCTCTCGCTCTTATACATATACGTATAGCTCTCGCATTTCTGCAGGTTCTATATGCACCAGCCCGAAAACTTTATTATTCATTGGCCATTATAACCAGCAAGAGCGACGACGACGACGCTCCTCCACCTCCACGGGGCTCCCTTTGCCCGAAACTTCCCTTGTACCGCTGCAACTTCCATGTGTCTTGTGTATACAACCACGGGATACACGTACAGGTACCGGTACGAGTAGCTTGGAGAGAGAAGAAAAATGCCAAGACGAGAGAGAGAGAGGGTTAGATGATTCCCGTGCGGAGGGAGCCGGTCCCCGTGAAGGTACGAGCCTGCATATGCGGGGTGGCTTTCCCTCCAGCTCCCTCGTCCTCGGGCGTTTCCGTGAGCCGATCGTTAGGAGCCGCGTTCTCCAAGACGCGTTACCGTCCCCTCTATGTACGTGTACATATACATCTTCTTCTTCTTCTTCCTTTGCCCCCCCCCCCTACCCCCACCCCCACGTGCATGCACACCGCGCACCGGCAAAAGGCTACACTCCCAAAGTTACCTTGGCGCGGCTGTGACGGTTTTTACCTCGTTTATACCCTCTCTCGGCTGTGTATACACACGCACCAGAGATTTAGGCTCCTTTTTCATTCCCCCATCCTCCGCGACTTTTCCCGCGCTTTGGTTGATCGGTCGACAGAGATTTTTCACCAACGAGCGCGAGCGTGCTTCTTCTTCCTCTCTCTCTTTTTTTTTTTTTTTTTTTTTTTTTTTTCGTACGGATACGGTATACCAATACCATTTAACCGCCGAGCTATGGGGGGGGTCGCCGTTAAATCTTAATGCCCACCGAGAAAAGTTTAGCGTGCACAAGCAAGAAACAAAGTTGAAAACTGATTTTCTCGAGGACAGGGGAAAAATTAAACAAGAGTATAAGAAGAAGAGGAAGAAAAGTGGCCTAATGGCCGGTGTATATATACACGTATACCAAACCGTCACAGTACGGTGTGTTCTTAGCGATTAAGCTGAGGATCGGGGGGGGGTAGGGGGGAAGGTTCGAATTCGTTCGAGTGCCGCGGTATACATACATATTGGCGAATCGATACGCAAATACTTTGGCCCCACTGCGGAGGCGGACAATAACCCGCAAATTGGCTTTGTTTTAATTTACAATGGAAACTCTCGGGGAGCCGCTAAGAAACTTTGCCACCCCCAACACGCCTTTATTCCCCGTCTTAATTGTTTGAAACTCTTTGGGAGGCTGCGATACCAATATCGGTATACCTGCATATACACACGTTGGGTATCGATTGTTTTTAAACGTAGGTATTTATACGTCCGAGGAAGAGCCAACTCGGCGTGGAATTTCAATCTGTGATAAATTAAAAACCCCCCGTGTATACATACGTGTAGGATGCAAGGGCAGTCGGTGGATGCGGATGCACATGGGGGGGGGGGAAGATTATGACGTCGAGCAAAGTAATAATGGGCAAAAGGATCCCGCGCTCATCCAGGGGAGACCGAAAGGAAATCGGAGCTACGTATATAGAATTACTTGCACTTTGTATATCGTGTACACCCGGTTAGGTATCCGCATCGCATATTATACATATTGTACAGGTATACCTGTGTATACACACGTGGTGCGGGAAACCCCAGGCGTCTTCACCATGTATCGCCTCTTACGCTTCGATTCATCACTTCCAGTCAGCTACGTATATACACGCCTCGCGCAGGCCTTGGTTATATCCCATATCCGATGCGCTCCTGTGTGTACATATATTTATATATATAGAGAGAGAGAGGGAAGAGTGATATTACACTCTATATACTGTACCCGATTGTCCCAACAATTTTATCCGCTCCCAAGAGATATATACCCTACTTGCTCCTGTATCATATATATATATACATATAAGTGTGTGATACGGGGTACATCCTCCATTAAACGCACAACAAATGTACCCTCCGTGGGTATAAGAGCCGCTTGTTTGCCCTCTTTCCTCGCGAGACAAGTGAAAGCGATTTTCCGTCCCAAGGTTTCCCCGCCTCTTCTTCTGTACACTTATTACACAATTCCACCGTATATACGTTCGATCTTGTGTATCTATACCTCGTCGTCGATGGGCTGTTTCAACGACCCTTTTATAACGCTATACGTACAGTGTATCTAGTTACCCCCTCCTAACTCCCAAGTATCGGTGGCGTGTGCGTGGGAATTTAATGTGGAAAAATTCCTCTCTATTTCTCCCGATCGCCCGGCTCTCTGTCTATATAAATAATGTCACGTCAGGCTCTAGAGAGCCCGTGTTGTTGATTTTTTTCTTTTTTTTTTTTTTTTTTTTTCATCACCGATAAGGAGAGTTTAACGCAGAGTAATACGATACAAAAGATATATAAGTACAACCAAGCGAGTAGTAAAAGTACCCACCCACATCAGTCCGAAGATCTTATTTGCGCGGCGCTTTTTGGATTGCTCTTTCCTTGGCTCGTCTTGCCGTGGGCCGCAAACTTAATTTGTCGGAGGATTGATACGAGTTGTTTGTTTGTTTGTTTGTTTGTTTGTTGCGGCGTCTCTCGCGTAAGAGTCTCCCAACGCCAGACTCGTAAGTTTAAATAATGTAAGAGCTCACTTGAATGCCTTGTTTCTCTTTCTCGTTCGTTGGGCTGAGTGTGTAGCGGGTATACCTACACGGTTTAACATATGAAAAACTACCCGAATAAATCGTGAACTTGGTACCGCGGGCGTGAGTATATGTATGTACGTATATGTATACGTACGAGCTTTTGTCGCCGTGTGTGTGTTTATGCCCCTCCTCCTCCTCCTCCTTTGTTTGGGGGGTGGGAAGATATTTCAGCCGTACGCGCGAATTGGTTGATTAACCCGCGCGTGGGGCTTTTATTTCTTATTGTGCTCCTCGTTTTGGCGCCAAAAGAAAAAAAAACCCTCGGCTTTTCCGGCTCGTTAACCAGCCCGATATTATCGACGAAAGTTGAGAGCCATCGCGAACTTGCGGCGAGAGGGGTAGGGAAAAAAAAAAAAAAAAAAATATCGCGTTAGCCGGACAATCGACCNTGGCAAACAGGGTAAAATAGCCCAGAGTCCTCGACAATCCGCAGTCATCTTCATCATCCCGGGCAGCTTTGGCCCGACGCAACACACAAGAGCTTGGTGGTGGGTAAGTATATAAAAGAGGCGCCGCAACGGAACGAAAAAAAAAAAAAAAAAATATCGCGTTAGCCGGACAATCGACCCACTCGAGGGGGTTCGTATATAAAGAGTCCCGAGAGCCATTTCGACACGGCCATTTTTCTCCTTGTCCCCGTGAGTATGTACGTACGTATATATACATTGTGAAACGGCGCGTAATCGAGATTTCAAGCGCGCGTCAAAAAACGCCCCTCTTCTCTCTCTGTAGATCGCAGCGAGAAAAAGGTGTACATATTTCATTTACCTGCGCCCTACACGTGTGTCGCGCGAGCAAAAAACCGGCAAACAAACACGAGGGAGAGTTTTGAAACAAATTCAACGGGACCCGTCAAGCACACCCGCGCTCATATGTATAAATAACCCAAACGTGTTTTTACCCATACGATACCCGTTACGAAAAAAACCAACCGGAAATTCATTCGTTCGTTTTGTCTATAAGCATGAGGTAAGTACGCGCCGAAGCGAAGAAAAAAAAATAAAACAAATGAAAAACGATTTCGAGCCTAACGCCTATTCGATGGACCACGGGGGGCATTATTTCTTCTCGTGCATGCGACTCGGGGAAAAATATCACGCGCCCCGATATCCATCGCGTGTGTGTGTGTGTGTGTACGAAGGGGAAAAAAAAAAAAAAAGAAATCATCGAGATACGAGGGAAACTCGCGTCGACAGCGTGTATTATATACATATACCCACCGGGTCCTTATCGCCGTACTTTTATTACGCCATTATGTACGGCATCACCCAGCCCGACTATTCTGCCGTATTTATCTTTTTCCTTTTTTTTTTTTTCCCCGATGCCTCCAGGGAAAAAAAAGAGGTCGAACTTGATTTATGCGCGCCCGATGCGTTTAAGCGAGCCGTCCAAAAGCATACGTGTGGGCGAGTAGAAAAAAGTTTCTTAGGCGGGGGGGGGGGGAGGAGCCAATCGACTGTGGAACACGTACACGCGGGCGTGTGTTGGTACCTGTACACGTACGCTCGGGTGTTTTATCGCGCGCTTTTATGCGCGTAGTTACGCTCGTCAAGTGTCGTTTAAAAGCCTCTCCGGCCCGAGAGAGATATGGGTACACGCCCCTCCTCCATTCTCTGACGTGTGCCCGTCTCTCCTCTATCTATTTTCTGCTGTTTTACGCTTTTGATGTCTTCCTTCTATCTGTCCTTTCTGTCTTTCTTTCTTCCTTTTTTTTCCACCCCCCTCCCGACCTCCAATCTCGCGGAGATTAGTTTGTCAGTGGAACAAAGTTTCAACCCCCCACCCCTCTCGCCAAACAAAGGCGGATAAATCGAAAAATTTTAATCACCCCCGACCCACGCTAAATTATCATCCGAATTTAGCCTCGGCGTTGATTGATCGCCCTGGATTTTGTCAAATTGACGGGCACCGCGAAATCTATTTACCCGAATAATAATGTCCCGCCCCCTCGTCGAGCGAAATAATTTAATCGGTGTAAATTTAGAACTCGAGCATTCGTTTAGGTGTACGTACGTATCCGGTGGCAGTCAAAGTTCATCTCTCGCGTGGCACGCGCTATGATTAATTCATTAATCAATGGGGAACGCGAGGACGACCTTCTTCGGGCGATACGGGGAAAGGGTTTGGGGGCTGGTAAATCATTTTCTGATCCTCGGGGCCGTTATTTTTTGTGTACAAACGACTCCCCCGAGGGGAGACTTGTATTGCCAAGGAGGCGTGATTTAAGATCGTTTCGGTGTTTCGCGGTTTATTGCCTCGGCGCACGAATCCCTCCGAGTTTCCGTGCCGATGCTTCATAACGCACCCGTCGCATAAATTAACGAAGCACGCGTCATTCGTCTGATTTAAGGTTTTTTTTGTTTTGTTTTGTTTTGTTTGTTCGCCCCTTTTTTTTAACCCCCTCTCTTCCTGCGATTGGAAATCGAACGCGGGGGAAGAAGTCGAACGAATGTACATCAATTAAACGAAGCTCGAGCCCCGGAAACGTGACTGGCTTGTTTCCCCGACTCTCGAATTAGTTCGGGATGATTTTTTTCTTTTTCTTTTCCTTTTTTTTTTTTTTTTTTTGTCAACAAACAAAGAAAAGACATCAAAGAGCACCCCCATCCAAGTAGAACAGCAGGTGTCGGGCGTGTATATACATACACGTGCAAAACCAGAGTCTTAGTGGCTTTACCGCGCCGCGAGAATCAAGAGGGGGGGGGGGTAAACTGTACAGCCCAACGTTTACTCAATATATACACGATTCGGTTGTATAATCGCGCCACACCACAGACACTCCAAGTGATTCCTCCGCCCGACAATTAAGTACCCGTTGTTCCTCTTCGTTTGCGTGCACAGCTGCACTAATCAATTTGCATCCCAAGCCCCTATCCGACCTCGTGCTTGTTCTTACGTAAGTAATTCGCGCTGATGTGATCTGCTCGAGATCGTATCGCCCCGTGGCTAACCCAACGCCTTGGGGGTGCAAAAAAAAAACCCGAAGCCCCGGTGGTACTGACAGGGGAATGAGGAGGGAAGAAAATAAAAGCAAACAAATCCGGTCCACTTGAACAATGGGAGGGCGGTGGTAAATAAGTAGACCGGCTCAAGCCTTAAGGATGATCGAGAACGGCGAGGCGCTGAAAAATTGATGCTTCGCCGGCGCTTGTACCTGTACGCCAGGGAGCCGAAAAAAAAAAAAAAGAAAGAAAAGAGCATTGGAAGAGAAAGAGAGGCCTATTTACACCATTGAAGCGCTAGGGGGAAAAGTTAGCCGAGGGACAGCAGCAGCTGAATGTGCTGGAGTGAAAAAATATAAGGACCAGGGTAGAGGGAAAGGGACACGAGGGAGAGAAAGAAAGTAAGAGAAAGATGAAAGATTAGCCTAGGGTGCGGAGGGGGGTTGTATGTAGCGGTAACCCATCATCATCATTACCATCACCATTAGCCGGGGCAGGAATCGACTGACGGAAATGAGTGGTAAATGAGCGTGGATAATGCCCTCTGTGTGTTTATACGTCTATACGTACACCCCCTATGGCCTTTTTTTCCCCAGGCACCCTCTGGCACGTATATATATATATATATATATATATATATATGTACAGCCAAGCCGCACATGTAGGTATTACCTACTTCGGTGCACACGCGACGCCGGCCCGACTTATTTGTTGCTGATGGAAAAAAATAATGCCGACACAAACTCGAGGGGGAAAAGTAAAACCCGACGTCTCCTCCCTTCCTCTGGCCCCCCTACGTATGTATTACATGTGTTACTCGAGTGGGTGCCACGATCGGTTTATAACGGATGAGCGAAGCAATTTGTGGTGTATTGAAAATGTATATACAAACGCGTACGATATTGGAGTGCGCCCATTGATCGATTTGCGAGGACTTGTACCTGCAAAGAGGCCAATTACAAATTCAAGACTCGAGTTCCTCGAGAGCCAATTATTACAGCTCTCCCTTGTGTTTTTTCCTGCCACTTGCTTCATACTCTTCCCCATCCCCCCCCCCTTACAAACCGATAGAAGAATGAGATTTGTCGGCGGCTGCGAGCTGATTTTTCCTCATCTCCGCCCGCTACCCTCCGCGCCATTTCCTTCCTTATTTTTCGCTGAACTTATTATTACGTTGCCGCCGCGCTCACCGACCGCCGATCACGAGAGTTCCGAGCTACTTCGGAACTAATTTAGAGGCAAATTGGGGGGATGAATTTGTAATGCGGGACGATTTCCAGCGGGAAATTCATGCGAATCGTATAATTTTTCGAGAAAATCGTTCCTCGCTCGGCCCGTCCGTTCGACCACGTGTCGAGGAAAACTTTACTTAGGCACACCATTTTCCCGTTTCTCGAAAGCCCATGCCGAGCAATTTTTTTTTTTTTTTTTTTTTTTTTTTTTTTTTTTTTTTTTTTTTTTTTTTTTAAATGAAATATCAAGCTCGAGTATAGGACGACGATGCTTTAGTCAGACTTTGCGTGCGTCACATCAGTTACTATAATAATAGTCGTCACTGCAATCCATCGCGAGACAAAATTCCACTTTGAATAGCACAATGATCCTTTAGTCCAATGTATTGTGTAAAAATTATGTACAAGTAGTACAGTCACGCTCTAGTCAGACACCGTGTGTGTGGTATTATTTTTAGTGTAAACTACACTGCGAAACGAAAAATCAACTTCAAGTAGTATAACGACGGTTTGGTCAGACATCGTGTGAGTGGTATTATTCATACTATAAAATACATTGCAAAAAAATTGCTTCAAGTAGTACAACGACGCTTTGGCCAAACGTCGTGTGCATAATATTAATGGATGTTTTTTTAATCGAAATTCGAAAAAACGAGTACAAGTAGTACAATGAAATTTTAGTCAGACATCGTGTGTGTAAAATATGAGTTAGAATGAAATTTATCACGAGACGAAAAATCAAGTTTAAGTAGTATACTTTCTTTCTAATTACTTTCTTCCTCGTTAGGACATTAGATGCGTATGATTATCAAACCCATAGCTCAACGAAAAATCAGGTATACAATTGGCACACTGTAGTCTGACATCGTGTGTACACATAACACACCTTTATTAAGTCACCTAAAACGAGTACCACCGTAAAATTTGTGGTAAGGGTTGATCGATTACCGCACGGCGTAATGACAAACTCTTTCCCGCGCTCGACGAACGGTAAACAATACAGTATACTTGCCACGGGGGAAGAATGGAAAAAGATACCACGTGTATACTTGCTATGTATTATATACCGGCACGGGTGGGCAAGTCGGCGAGCACAGCTGCTAATTAATAACGAAGGAGATAGAGCGAAGAACAAATAGCCGTGGCCCGCGGTGCGATATACACCCCCGCTCGCTCTCCGAGGCTATAGAGCGCGAGGAGATAGCGGCGAACCCAATGAATAAAAGAAAGCGCGAAAGCACCCTATATGCTGCTGCTTTATATATATATATATGGCTGCAAAAGTTAAAGCGGAGATACATCCGTGTGTGTGTGTGGGAGTGTGAATAAAGTATAACACGTAAGTAGGTACGTACCGCAGACGGTGGGGGAGTATAGGCATCATCTCGTATATAAGAGAAAACAGCTCGTGTGTGTGTGTGTGTGTGTGTGTGTAGTAATATAAGGTAGACGAGGTGACGGATGAAGACGCGTGCCGGTGGTAAGCCAGCCGGTGTGGCGCGATTATCGCCCCGCGTGATGAAGCGCCTGGCGTGTAAGTAGTCTGCGGGAAAGTAGCTGCTCGCCGGTGGAGTCACCCCTTTTCTCTTGCCACCTCCCCCCTCCACCTGCCCGTCCCTCGAACGTGTAAAAAGAGCCCGAGGGGGCCTTTTCGCTAGCGCGCGCGCGTGTATACGTTATACACACATACTAGATGCACGGCTCGTATGCGTTTTTTTTTCTCCCTCCCCCCCCCCACCCCTTTTAACAATCTCTCGGTCGTTTTTTTTTTTTTTTTTTTCGCATACCAGAGGTGTAGCGGATACACCCCGGGTGTTATTGGACGCATGATATCGAGCTCCGCTAGGATAAAGGAAGGAAAGGGCTGATTAGGCTAATTTATGGCGTTTTAAATGTTTGCCCATAAATCCCCCCACCACCCCGACCGTCTCTCTGCGGCTCATTTCTCGGCTGCGGCGTATATGATGATGATAATAATAATAATAATAATCATAATGATAATAGTATAGTCATAATGATCCGGCTTCGGGTTAATTAAAACCACTCGTCTCGTATACGTAAATGGAGATTAATAGGTTTCCATCGAGCCTGTATGTGTGTGTGTGTGATGATTCTTCTTTTTTCCTCTTCTGTACGTACGTGATGTGTGTGCCTACCGTCTTTCGGCCAGTGATGCATAAAAGGGCAGCTATTCATTATGGCTCGCGGCTTTGGTGATGAAAAATACACAGAGCGGGAGATACGTAGAGCTACGTAGTCGAGTCGCCACACTGTACTATGGTACCTATATATATATATGTATGTATATGTAGGCGAGTGCAATTAAAAATCGCGGGCGGTAGCCGCCGAGGGTAAATTTCATCGTGGTATAAGTGGCGTATCAGGTGTTTGAGGGGTAGCTGAGAGATAGTATCGCCGCCCCCGGTTGGCCCTGTGTGTGCTCAGAACCGCGGAGGCAGGACTTTTTCATGATTGATCGTGCCTTATTTACGCCTTAGATAGGGGGGGATAATTTGAACCGGTGCTATTTAAAAAGTAAACGATAGTGTTTTTTTTTTTTTTTTTTCCCCTCTACACTCCAATTAAAAGTGTACATTATCGGAGCGCGCACGCAAGAGTTGGCATCATTGTTATTAATGATGATAATAATTGTAACCATCGGCTCGCTACGAGGAGGAGGACGAAATATTATAACAAAGCTCGAGGGGCCATCAATCACCCATCGGATCGATCGACCTGTGACTATATGACGGGCAAGGACGCATCATAATGACAACAACAATAATAACATTTGATGAGCGTTAATTAACTTTCCGGGTGTATGTATATCCTTTGGATTAAATTCGCGATTCCGAGTGTGTATGTGTGTGCGCGCGCGCGCGTGTGTGTGTGTGTGTATTAATTGAAAGGCAAAGATTTATTAACCATTAGCCGGGCTTACGCGCACGCCGCTGCCCGGTAAATCATCGGTATCGTCCTCGTCAACGAGATTGCGCCCATCCAGCTGGGCCTCCGCGCATAATACAACTATAATACATGTATATATTGTATATGATATACCGACAGGAATAATTCTCCATTTTGTATGTGTATTGTATACATGCAACTGCGAGCGCGTTAATGTTAACGAAAAAAAAAAAAAGAGAGAGAGGCCGCGTAAGATAGCTCCATTTCTTTCTTTCTTTTTAATTGTCATGGCAAACAGGGTAAAATAGCCCAGAGTCCTCGACAATCCGCAGTCATCTTCATCATCCCGGGCAGCTTTGGCCCGACGCAACACACAAGAGCTTGGTGGTGGGTAAGTATATAAAAGAGGCGCCGCAACGGAACGAAAAAAAAAAAAAAAAAATATCGCGTTAGCCGGACAATCGACCCACTCGAGGGGGTTCGTATATAAAGAGTCCCGAGAGCCATTTCGACACGGCCATTTTTCTNAAAAAAAAAAAAAAAAGAGCCCGTGACACACATCCCCCGCGGAATATTGACCTCGCTCTCTCTCTCTCTCTCTCTATCTCGGAGTGAACGTCGGAGCTGAGAAAAACAAAAAGAAAACAAGAAACACACGCGCGCGCACAGGTACGCGAGATTAAAAGGAGAAAAGAGAGCGAACCGTGGGCATGTATGCACCCCCTCTAGCACTGTTTTCCCACTTTTGTGCTCGTGAAAAAAAAATATGCGCACGGCACTCTCTCCTATACAGTATATGTATAGGTACTTATACGCATCGACGCGCCGGAGATGCGCGAGTCTACTTAAAATACGTGCCGAAAATGGTATATATTTTAAGCACACTGCAACGTACGGACGCAACGTCAAGAGGTAGGTGGCTCTCCTTCGGGGGAGCGCGAAAGAATCAATAGCCCCGAGGGTAAAGGGGTGCACCTCATGATTTACATTACGATTTTCGGGGGGGAGAAAGTAATCGGTGCTGCTTGAAAGCCCGGCTCGCGGTTACGGATGTGTATCATATATTCACGGGACGCGGGTACGTGAAATTTCCATTTCGCCCTGCCTCGCGGAAAATCTCATCTCGGGGAGAGAGAACACGGAACGACTCGAAAGCAAGGGAGGGGGCAGGGTGTTAAGTATGCGCGTACGGTGTTTGAGCGAAACATATTTTCACCGATTGGAAGAAGCGGCGCGACGACGATTGCTCAACGGAGGAATCTGAGATTCGCTCGGCTGGAGTTGCACCCACCGACGCGTACATGGTGTGCCGTCGATGAAAAATGTGGATTTTTTTTTTTTTCATTTTCACGTAAACACATATATATATTATAGGAGAGACTCGTTGTTGTTTTAATATATTCACGAAAGCGTGCGTTTCGCTAAATATGGAGCAACCAATAAAAGAGATTTCGAGGTGGATTTGCATTAATGTATACCAAGGAGACGCCTGTGGTATTTACCGTTCGTGTTTGTTCCCGTGTCCTTGCTCCCGTCGGCCCGTGTAACGTCAAAATCTTAATAACATCGATCTTGGTTGCAGATCCGCTCGAGATATTTACCATGCGATATACGGCTGAAGGAAAGAAGGAAAAAAAAAAAAAACCTGCTTAACCACACATTTATTCGAGAAGGTTGTACGACTTGATGAATTTATGCATTAGTACGCGTCTAGGTGTTGGGTATATACCTGTACGTATCGAGCCGAGTATGAAATTTATATCTGGATTAAATTTTCCGGTGAATGTATCATAACAATATTTTTGCCTCGGCGTTGTTCTGCTAATCTCGCAGCGCGAACCTATCGCTCTCCTGTGCGCTGTTGTGGCCTTTTTTTCTTTCTTTTTCTTTTTTTTTTGTGTATGGAAGAAAAAGTAAATGTATCGCACAATTTTATCCGAAGCGTAAAACTCCCATTGTTGTAGTATATGTAACATCAAGGGTCGTACGACTTGATAATGGAAAATATTTTTTTGCTCGCACGGCGATATTTTAACTTTTGTATGCATTTTTACGGGTAGGGCATTTAAAAGTAGCGCGAAAAAAACTTTTCGAGTGAAATAATGTCGTTAAACTATGGTAAAACGTATAAGTATTCGGAACGCGTTCTGGTGAATTTTAATTTTTTATCATTTCAGCAGGTACGTATTTAAATACTTTGTTCAACATTTTTCGGGATTACTGCGTCATTACCACGCGAGCTAAAATTTACTGTAACTCGATGGAATTTTAAAGTAATTAAATGGAAACCAAAAAACTTTAATTAAAAATGCAATTACTTTTTAAATTGATTAATATCTATTTCTTTTTTCATCCCATTATCGATAAATCACCGTTTTGAATTAATCCTCGACAATGACACATTTTGTTTTAAGAGGTACGTAAGTTTTTAATATCAAAATCGAAACTTTTAATGGAATTTTCATTTACATTGATAATGTTGAAAATAAAACACCATTGGATCCGATAAAACGGTACCTAATAGAAAAAGCACACTGCGTAATTTCGTTTAAATTATACTTACTCCAAGCACTTTCATCGGTTGGATACACAAGAGTGATGTTTTTTACCCCATCCCCTAGAGGGAAAATTGGACAAATTTGCATTAGTCAAGATTACACGTAAAAATCGATTATACGTTGCAAAATTTTTTTTTTTTTTTTTTTTTTTTTTTAAGATGTACAATTATTAAAATCTAATTGAAATCATATACAAAAGTAAAAAAAAAAAAAAAACAATTTTATGTAAAGTATCATGGAAAATTGCTAAAAATGTTGATTTTAATGATTCATGCGAAAAGTAACAAAAGATCGACAACCAGTTTCGATCCAATTTCAGAGTAACGATAAAATGTTTGCTACTACTTAAGACAAAAATGGAAGAAATGACGAGTGACGTTTTTTTTTTTTTTTTCTTTTCTTGTGAATTGAAAAGTCTAAAAGAAAAAAATTTAATCAAAATCATCAGATGGGTGGAAATTTTTTGCAATCCGTAACAGAAAATGAAAAACTCGCGTATTTAGTTTTAAATCACTTGAATTCACAGTGTATACACGAGATGATTTCTGCGAACAAAACGGATGACCTACAAATGCCGCATCATTTTGTGTGTAAATTTAAATAAATAAAACAATAAAAACAACTACAACAAGCTTGTATGTGCAATTAACCCCACTCCATACTCCGCGCAAGCCGAAACAAAAAATACACGTGGATACAGATATACATATTTACGAGAAGCGAAAATTAAATACGGTCGAAATCACGTAGAGCAAATATGAAATTCATTAAAGAGGAAAAAAAAAAAAAAAAAAAAAAAAAAAGGAAAAGAAACCTTATTCGATAAAACGTTTCATCAAAATCTCGTTTGGTTTGTTGTTTCAACGCACCCGAATATATGAATAAGCAACAAAAAGAGGAAAGAAAATTAAAATATATACTCGGCGAATCGAAACTCAATTTTCGAAAAGCAAACGCGTTAATTCGACTAAATTCAGATTACCCCCAGACTGCACTCGCGCCTGAAAGTCCGGGGTGGAAAAAAACCCGACGCGCGCGCTTCGAGCACTGAAAGGCAGCGGAAAACACAAAGAGAAAAAAAAAAAAAACAGATCCGTACACGCAGACGGAAGCAGGGAGGCAATACTTCAACCCCGGCCGTACACATGTACAACCAGTGGTTGGGAAAAATTTAAACGCGCGCGCGTTAAAAAAAAAAAAAAAAAAGGCATCTCCTCCAACGACGACTCTGTACACGGTATATATATACACACGTGCAGGTGCAATTTCCATGCCGGGTGGGTGTGTGTGCGAATGGGAATAATAAAAATCAAAGCCTTCGGTGGTGGAAACGCGGGCGGCGTCGAATGACAAATCGATCGATGAAACTGGAAAGCTGCGACGAGGTGCCAGCTCCGATGTCGGATATGATGGGAGGATTGGGACGCGTACAACGGTGTGTCGCGTCGAATACGCGTTACAAGTCCCTAGGCGCTTGCACACACACCCATCAGTTGTTCCAACGGTATACCTATACTGTAACATCTGTAGAAACGCGCCGAGATAACCCTGCACGTATACGTCTATGTTTATGGGTACTCTGAATCACCGGCGAAGAAACCCCCCCTGTCTTTTGTACGCGTGTACTTGTACTTCACAGGTACAGGATGCTGGAAAAATAAAGCCCCAAGTTGTACGAATGTAATATTGCGTGTTTATCTCTTTGGGTGAAACGAGAAGAGACGAAGGCGATGGGATAATCGAGAGAGGAAGGAGGATGTGGAGTGTACATCCATTTGTAATGTAAAGAGATGGAGAAACGCCCATTGTGAATCGACTGGCGCTACTTACAAGTGGGCCATCAGGGCAAAAGACAAGCAAAGCTCGAGCTTTTTCGAGAGTAGGCCGACTACACGTACATACGTGGACGAGTATATATGTATAATACGGTGTATAGGGAGGCGGGGGGAGCGTTCGCTTTCTCGATTACTCGCCAGAGAGAGGGAGAGAGAGACCCCATTCGTCATTGTCTCTCTCTCTCTCTCAGGGGCAAAAATAACACGAACAATGGTATTTATGAATGCCCTCGTGCAAGCTCTCGCGTCGCGTAACACATCGTGTACTCGTGTAAGGGGGGCTATCATGCACCTGTCGCGTGCTCGAGCAGTAAATGTCTAACACTTGCCTTCTCGTGTTTTTTTTTCCTTGTTCTTGCTTACTCTCCGGCGAAACTCGTCCGTCACGAGTACACATATGTGTCGGTAGAAGACATACTCCCTGGATTTAATACCGACAAGTTTGCTTCGTAATAACGAAAGAGTCGAGGGAGCGTCATTAAAGTTACAGGGCAGATGTGTTGGTGTTTGTGTTTTTTTTTTTTTTTTTGCCTCGTCTTTTCTTTTACCGCGTGTACTTAGGCGCTATGGCTGATGAATCACTGAAGGGCTTGTAATTTTGAATGGTGTACGTACACTCATTGATTTTTATGATTCAACTTGATATAATATCATGTTCTAGATGGAAAGTGAAAGCTCCTGGGAATACTTTAAATTACGATAAATGCGAGGTATACCTATTTTTTTTTTTCAAATGGTGCTACATCTCTATGGGGGGGAGGGAAAGCCTCAGGGTCCTCCGTGGACGTTATTTTTCCTAACGAGGGTTGTGCATCAGACGCGTTCAAAGTTCGAAAAAAATTTTGTCCGACTCGGGGGAGGAAATTAAATTTAAACACTCGGTTGAAGGATATTCGATTTTAAAGCGTCATTATCGCGAGTTTTAATTTATTGCAGTGTTATGACTCGATGAAATTTTAAAGCAATCAAATTGGGAGAAGATAAAAAAAAAACTTTTTTTTAATTAAAAATTTAATTGAGTTTAAAATATCGGCCGTTTCAATTTGGACCGTCTCAATGTTTTATTTGCGTAAATGTTACATTGGATGAAAATTTTTAATTACAGATTCATTATCATCATTCGATCCGGCCAACTGATGGTCAATATCATTTGCATTGTGTTTTCTCCAAGCACTTTTCATCAGCCGAGCGTACACATGAGTCAAATATTTTACCCTAAAATAATGCGAGGGTAAAAAAAATTGGGTTGAGCTTGCAATAATGCAAATTTGCATGATTAAAATAATGCGCAAACATATCTATCGAACCTCGCGAAAATTTTCGTATGCTTTTAACGAGCTTCGGAAATGTACGAATATTTGCAAGGTTTGGTTTTTCTTTTTTTTTTTTTTTTCGTCATAAAGTATAGTAATTGATTAAGCACTCGATGGTACACGGGTGCGAACCGTATATAAAGTAAGTTAAAAAATGAAGAAAGGAAAGTTTTTAGCGCCCGTAGAGTTGCGGTACGTGCTGATGTTAAAATAAGTTCGTTCAAAGCTTAATGCAACTTTTTTTCTTACAAATCAAGCATATGCCTTCGCCATTCCATAAAAAGGAAACTTCGATTGAGAGCCCAACGATATCAAATTTTTTTTCAAAATTCATCATTTGTGGACCTTTAAGAATAAGCGAAAGTTAATATAATAATCAGCTTGTTAATATTTTCACTAGTTTTTGCATACAAACTTCCAAAGATAAAATTTTTTTTAGCTCAAAAAGTATTGGGTTTTCAACAAAGTTACTAGAAATGATTGATTTGTTTGGCCTAAAAAACATTTAAAAAAATTTATAATCCTGGAGTTAATAAAAAATTGAAAGTATATTTAAATATTGGCATAACAGGTAATAATAAGCTTTAAAAACCATGTCAAACTTTGTTTAATCCTACCTATAAATTTTCAATCAATTTTTATTACACAAATATTCTTTGAAAGAATAATGATGTACCCATTTATAGAGTACATGTTTGCCGTATACTAATTTTTTTGTAATTAACGCCACGAGGTGTACACATGAGAACGATCGTATCACGCGTAGTATAAATATTCCATAAAATTATCATGCACAAATTGATCGTACTTTCTACATGTAAGTAGGTACTTACAGAGAAAATAAGCACGAAATGAATTTCATGAAAGCATACCTCCGAGCTTATCTTGATTCACAGGAATAACATTCTATTTGTGTTTCAAGATTACGATCGGCATGTCTATTCAAGCCGATCGTTAAATTTCTTCATCCGTGCGTGAATAAGAGAATGTATTTTTATACCTTTATAAAATTAAAATCATATGGACTTTTTTATTTTGTTTGAACTACCAATATAACGTAGGTGATGTATGAAAAAAATTATTGAAAGCCAGCGATAAAAAGTTCCATGCATTACAAAAGATGAGTATTTTTGTGTTGAACAAATATTATTTCCGAAACTCAATCTTACTATTTTTGACTTTCATCCCATTTTGATTCTGTAAAGGTTGTTTTACTGCTCGTGAATGATTAACCATCTTAAAGCTTTTTTTTTTTATTTTAAATAACGCAGTGGATATAACTCGATACACATTGAATATTTTAAAATTATTCAAGAGGTAAGTAACTCGGCAAGTGTTCATCGATCACTTCCAAGTACAAAATATTCAAAATGTTTATATTTACAAGTTGACGCTGCTATCAATGCAGAATCCAAACGCGAAAGTGATTGATGTGAGATGTACCTATATTTTTCTATGTTGATAACGTCGCACTGCCATGGAAAGACCTCGTCTCGGATACGTTCCATCGGTATTAATAAATTATTCGTTGCGCTGACAGAAAGTCAGTCATGATCCATACGTCATGAAAATTAAAAAAAAAAAATCACAGCCGGAATAAACTGCGGACGTTATGCAGACGCGCGTGCAATGGCTTTTTGAAAATTTCATCGTCAAAAAGAAACAAACTTGTGAACTTTTGACCTAAAAATATAGATGTAAATATTTTACGCTCATGAGCACGTATTGTTCTGAAAATACACGGGAAAAAAGTCCCCGAAAAATACAAAATCGATGCAAAGAAACAAATCGAACTTTAATCCTTTGAATAACATTAATGAAACAAAGTAAAATATGAGAAATAAAATAGTACTGCATACCGAATTAAATTGTATTCAAGCATGAGGAAAAAAAAAATCTGATCATCCCCCAAAAATCGTAGCCCCTAGATAAAACGTAAGTGTAATTCATCCAACGGTTGTCCGGCTTCGGCTACTTTATCGTAAAATTGTTCACGAGTTCACTTTAATGTAAATACAGCTTACACGTGTACGACTATTCACGCGATATAACGTGCAAACTGTCCCCTTTGGAAAAGGGAGCGCAAACTCATCTTTGCACGTAATATCACCATTAGAGAACAAAGAAACACAGAGAGAGGGAGAGTGGAGCAGTGCTACTACAATACCTGCAGAGACGGCGACGACGACAAAAAGAGGGTGCAACGAAGAAGGAAAAAAGGCGAGCTCGCATATTCTCTTTCTCCTCCTCTTCTTCTTTTTTTTATGAAAAGCCTCGCGCACTTTAGAATGTAAGTGAACAAGGAAAGAGAGAGAGAGAGAGAGAGAGAGAGAGAGAGAAAGGAAAAAAAACAATATTACAAACGACTAGTGCGAACCGGCGAAAAAGTATGATGAAAAACAGAAGCGCGAAAGTGAGCAGCCATAGTATATATGTGTATATGAAAAAAGTACCGAGTTTGTACATATACACACACGCGTGCATGCATAGGTAGGTATGCACAGCGTAAAGGCTGTTTGTCGTTCCGCCAATGTATATCCGAGCCTTCAATTATATTGTCGAAGGGAGAAAGCGGATATACGTACGCCGAGAGCGCACAAACGCTATTTTACACGCACGGAAGCACGATCGAGTCGATTAACCCCCTCTTTCTCTCTCTCTCTCTCTCCCTCCATCCTACAATTTGGTTTTTTTCCTTTCGTCCCGTTTCTTTTTTTTTTATTTGTTTGTTTGTTTGCTTGCTTTTTTAACAATACGCGCTCGATTGGTAGTCAGAGATTCTGTTTTTCAGTACCGATGAGTTCGCAGAGCGAAATATCGCAAGAAAATAGAAAACGTGGTGTGTTAATGTATGTTAGATTACTGTATTACCTTGATTTTTTTTTTTTTTTTTTTTTCTTTTATTATCATACAAAAAGTAACAAAAATTTACACAATGCAATAAAGTGTGTATGCTTAATGTGTGCGCGTTAATCAATTAATAATAGAGAAGATAAAGACATCGTAGACGATGATATATTAGATATTGTGTGTTACAGAAATGAAGTAGATAGTATAAGTATTGCAACGTTGTCGCACTTTGCTGTAAACTTAGATTCATAAGAGAAAAAAAAAATTTTTTTTGGGAGTTTGTTACATTGACCAACAAATAAAAATTATAATTGATAATAATATATTTTCTATAATAGCTGTATATAATCAATGCGTAATATATATATTTATATATAATCATATATATATAATGGGCAGATTATTTATGTACAGAATACGTAGTGGTATTAGTTTTTTTTGTTTCTTTCGGATTTCCCTTTTGCATATTCTTTTCATTTTCTTTCAACCATTTTCATCATATATTGTGTCTGGTGAGTGTACATATTTCCATGTATCTCTGTATTCGTATGTGTCCACAATGCTTAATGATTATTGTTATTACACTATCTATATATAATAATCCTAATCACTGATGATCGTGAGACGCACGGGTGTGTTTGGAATCGAGAAGCCTGGATGGGAAGTTGGGGAAAAAAAAAAAATCTGTCCGCAAACTATGGCAACTAAGGTATTAATGGCAAGCATTTGCGCTGAGGTAGGAAAATTCAGGGGAAAAAGGTAAGACACGAGTATAATGGAAAATAAGTTAGGATCGTCATTAGGGCGGAAAGTTTGTTTCTTAAAATGGAAAATAATATTATTAAAGTCACCGGAAGTGGGATGACAACAAAATAGATAAATTACAATAGTAATAATAATAATAATAATAATCGCAATAGTAGAAATCGAGAAATCGCGTTCAACATTTACAATGACGATGACATTAGTTAGTAATAGTAAACATTTGCTAAAGCTATACGATTGCAGGTCAGATCAAGCGAAAGAATCAAAAGTGTAGAAATTCGTTACAATACGGAAAAACGCAAATCACATACAAACGTAACGGGGAGTTCCTACATACTTCTTTGAGAAGTAACGGTATCCCCAAAGTATTTTTTTTTTTTTTTTTTGGCTTTCAAAACACCAGCGCGTGAAAGAAAAATTTCGATCAAAGTATCAATCATTCGCTTTTTTTCTCATGGTGAGATTCGAGTAAAACTTCTCGCACACAGTTCAAAGAGGTAGAGGTAGTGGAAAAGTGGACAATGGGGCAGATAGAAAAACAAGGGCACGTAAGGACCGTAGGAGGAGGAGGGAGTGAATTTGCTTTACACAATATTTTTTTTTTCTTTTTAGTTTTTTGTAAATCACGTGCATACTCGTACACATACACATTGTCGTAATATTATTTTGCAAATTTATTCTTCTGTATATATAATATATAACTGCTTCGCACACACATTCACTCGTGCACACGACAACAAACGTTTATAACACCTGACCAGTCTTGATCGAATTTGATTTTATCGCCTACCCCTTTTAAAACGTCTCTATTTCTTAATTATCATTTTCTTGGCTTGTAATCATCATGAACGCTTTAACGACACGCAAAACGAGAAGCCAAAGCCTACGAGAGGGGAAAAATCGAGGGTACAAAAGTTCGTTGGAAAACAAATAAAACAACACTTGTGTGTATATTGTGATGTGGTCCGTGTCGAATCATACATCGAACGATACATTGTTGTTCGTTTTCAGAGCGTGTCCAGTCGATTAATACAAGTTTGGTGAGGATGTGCAAGTTGTATATTGTAAAACTTAAATTACAAAATAAAAGGACAACAGATTTACCCAAGGAAAACTTAACTTATCGTCTAAATGTACATTTAACAATCAAGAAGTATGAGCGTCGTCGTAGTAAATGTGAATCCTTTTTAGTATTTCTTTCATACACAGTCATAAAAATATGGAAGCGGCATTTTCGTCTTTCACGTGATTTCAATGATTTATTTGACGATTATCGGTAATGAGCAGCAGTACAGTGGAAGTAGGGGGAAGCTACTTTTTACAGACAATATGCTTTGGGGACTTGCGTTCGCGCGAAAAGATCGGAAACACGTGGTACTACGACGATGCTCAGATTTTTATATTACATTTCAACTGCTCAACATCATCGAAACTTGAGCCAGAGCAGAGAGCAGAACGACAGGGGCACAGTGTCGTTGCGTAGCGCATAAATATGTCTACATAATATGTTATTTTGATCGTAGAAAATTCGGTGAGCTGATTGAACGTTGCAATCATGTAATAAACAGAAAAAGACAAATTTTACAAACAATGGCTGCCCAAAATTAAAATACTGTATTTTGAAAAAAAAAAAAAAAAAANCCGAAACGCAAACTGCTGCTGATCAATTTTATTAATTAAAGAGCTCAGAGATTATTTTTAAAAACTGCTTCATTAACAGTACTTCCACACGTTCTTCTTTTTTCTCTTATTTAAATCTCAGTTTTATTAATTTATACTTTTCTGTCACTGGTAAACATCGTGGTATATTTATGATAATATACTTTAAATATCTATTATTCAGTGATCAATCACCTCATCACCGTATTATTTTCATCCTTATTATGCACTTTGCCCATTTTAGGCAGTAGGACCATCACATTTTTTTAAATGAATGACACGTCGGGGGAGAAATGACCAATGATTCGTGGCGCTGATTAGAAAACCGGAGAAGAAAGTATTTCATTGTACTTTTTTAATAATATCGTCGTTTTATCTATTCATTTGATTTTTTTTTCCCAATATCATTTCCGGTTAAAAGAAGTATGTATATCACATTTTTCGGATTTTTTGAATTTTTTTTTTTTAACATCTCTTCTCATTCCATTCTGTCACTCGAAATCACATTTTTGTTTTTTGACGTGTAGTCGCGCAACCATGATTATTTCTTCTTTCCATTTTTGTTAAATGTTAAATGACATGTGCAACCTTGTTTATTATTTCATTATAAATATTATACGCTCAGTCACGCACGAAAATTATTATAATTAATAATAATAATATACCGAATCACTGTATCGGTCATATAAGATTTAAAGAGGTCCATAGCCATTACCATTCACTTATTAATTCAAAATTTTTAGTCTTTTGTTTCGTGCTTTGCATTATCTTATACACAAATTTACATACGTGGCACCTGGTTACGTGTGAGCGTGTATCTCGCAACTCATTCACATATAAATTCCTCTTGCTCCCTCTCTCTGTTGTTCCGTTTTTGTGTAAAAGTCAAAGTCTTGAACATCTTTGACGATTATAAGAATATGGGCAGAAAGAAAGGACGAAGAGGCATGATTTCTTTATTGTTTCTTCTCTTAAGTTAAATCCTAGTTGACCATCAGCGTATGTGACTCCATGGGGGCGGCACTGTCGTAAAGCGTATCAGTGTCTTGTGTTGGCTCACCCTGCAGCTGACATTGATTGCTCAGTGTTCCAGCTCCACAGTCGCAGAAGAATCTGTAATTAATCGTAATAGTTAGCGTTTTATTAATAAATATTTCTTAAGGTAAAAATGAGCAACTTAATAATACATAAAGGTAAGAGTTTAGTAATCAAGTCAAAAAAATTATCGATAAAAAACCTACCTATCATGTCGAATAAACTCTACATCGTGACCAGCGTGACAAGTTTTTATGCAATTGACGCAAATAGCATTTCTATCCGTGGTGTTACATGTTTGACAACGATAAAAGTCATGCATTGGGAACGACGTATAAGACGATATCTTGTACAGGCACTGTCCATTACCCACTGCTTTTTCAACCGCGTCTTGATTATCAAAAATTTTGTTGCCTATTGCAGAAAATGAATAATTATTTTCAAATGCATTTTACTGTTAATGCAAAATTGAAAAAATATAACTTGTAAAGATTGTTACCTCGTATTATTGGCTGCACACCACTAGCCAAGCATAATCCACCAAACCTGTTGTGAAATATTTGATTATACTCCAATGTGGCAGTGGCGTTGTTCGTTATTTCGACACCAGCTGCTAGACCGTCAAAAATACGATTTTTCTTTAATATCGGGTGCGACTGAGTCGATATCAGTACTCCCGCTTGCGCATTTCTAAATATATCATTTTCCTCTAGGATTCCTGCAATCGAATTAAGTAATTCATAATAATTCTTACTACAAAATAGTCAACAACAGTTGCACTGCTTATAAATTTACCTTTGCCGCCATTAAATATGCATATACCACCATCTCTACCATCAAAAATTTTATTTCGTTTTAATGTTGGATTGCTGTCCGTTTTTATCCAAACTCCAGCCATTGCGTTATCAAAAATTTCATTTTGTTCGAGTAAGCCTAAGCCGCTATTATAAACTAAAACACCACCGTTTTGACCACCCCATATTTTGTTGCCTCTAATAACGGGATTGCTTCCAGTTCTAAAATAATAAAGACCAAATAGGTGAGAAAAATTGTAAAATACATGTAAATACGATATCACGAAGGCCTTACCTTATTTGCACTCCCGAGTAGAGGTGATTAAAAATATCATTGTCCTCCAATTTTCCATGTCCGTTGTCGTAAAAATATACACCAACTTGCTTGCCACTATGAATCCTATTTCTCCGCAATACCGGAGTGGAGCCAGTTGTTATCCAAACGCCGGCAAGGGTGTTGGCGAAAACTTCATTCTCTTCGATGAGACCTTGTCCCTTTTCGTGCACATAGATACCTCCGTGCTGGCCATGATGGATCTTGTTGTGCCGAACAATTGGATCCGAATTCGTTCGAATTTGAATACCCGCGAGAGCATTGCCATATATATCGTTGTGCTCGATGAGACCGCGACCTTCACCAAAGATGTAAACACCACCTTGATGACCATTGTAAATCTCGTTTCTACGAATCGTGGGGTTTGAGTTTGACGTGATCCAAACACCAGCAAAGTTGTTTGAGTGTATTTTGTTGTCGATAAATTGTCCCATGCCAGTCTCGTGCACGTAGATCCCACCAGTCTGTCCGTGATGGATCTCGCAGTGTACGACTGTGGGGTTCGCGCCCGCCTTGACCTCAAAGCCAGCAATGCGGTTATTGTGAATGTCGTTAGCTTCGAAATATCCTAACCCGTTGTCGAAGGTAAAAATACCGACGTCTCTGCCGTGATGTATGTGGTTTCGTCGCATTATCGGGTTGGCAAAGTTCTTCACCCAGATACCGGCTAGCGCGTTCCGTGATATTTCGTTGTCTTCGTACGTGCCCTGTGCGTAGTCCGTTACGTACAGGCCAACGTTTTCGCAATCCGAAATATCGCAGTTCTTGATGATTGGATTTGCCCCCATGCCCGAAACGCAAACTGCTGCTCCAACTGTAATTTTAACAGCAATGAGTCACACATCCGGATGGATTGTGCAATCAAATTGTTATCGGTACGGTCATTGTTTACGATACTTACCAACACTCGAGCTCCTGATGACACAATGGTCGATCGTCGGGCTGCAGTTATCGCCGATCTCCAGGCAATAGTGCTTGTGATGCGTGACGGTGCTGGCCGCGTCGGGCGTGAACTTTAAGGTCATGTGGCCAGCGTAGGCTCTTTTGGCGCCGTCGATGAACGTAACCGTAGACTCAGTCTCTCGTTCGAGAATGACAGCGTCGGCAACGTTGCCCGACGCGGCTCCTATGAGAGCCACGTCGCTGTCGATCACGAGAAACTCTGTACGGTAGGTGCCCGCGTGTAGAAACACTATGTTCTGCGGAGCCTCGTCGACCTCTTTGTTCTGCGCCGAGTTGCTGTTGTTCGACCCGTTTTGTCCATTACCTGGAAAAAAGCAAAGAAACCGCGTGTTAACGTTTTTGTAATTTTCATTTGTTTGCGATCAACAGCGAAAAACACAAGGTATAAATTACCGGCCGCATTATTTCCAGCACCGTTGCAACTGCTGCCCTGATTATTGTTACATAGACCTAGCACGGGACTGGAGTTGGTAGAGCTGGAGCTCGAGCTATTTCGAAACTCGTCGAGATAGTCCAGGGCACCCTGGATGGTGTTGAAGCAGGGAAGGTTTCTGGACCTGTGCTTCGACTCCTGATGGCCGAGTCTCACGTGTACACCGCGATAGAGTTGTCGAAAACTTTCCTTCCAAGGGTTCAGGTAGTCCGACTCCTCGGGCGAGACGAACTCGAACCTGCAGGGGCCAGGATTAAAGAGCGGCAGGTCGTACTCGTAGACCTGCTGGTAAAGGGACTTCCAGAGCTCGGTGTCGTTCGCTATGACCTGGAAACGCTTGCAGACTTGGGATACTCTGCACAGGTCTTGCTCCGTTAAGTAAGTGAAGATCGTCAAGAGAACTTCGTCCGGCAACTCGTACTGCAGATAGTGCGCTGCCGTGTTGGTATTTGTTCCCACTGAAAACGAGATGAGTCAAATAAGGACATTACTGCACATGGACTCGAAAGAGTGTCCCGATGATACAAGTGTGGGTACAATCACGACTTACCATCGGTGGACAGCGAGCATGTTCGCCGGGGTCGCTTCCGCGCTGGAAGGGACGAGCCTCCAGAAATGCCGGCTGATACATTGTTCCCACCTGAAGGTGGTAGAGCCGAGCTGGTACCTGGCGCGGGATCCGGATGTGGTGGGGACTTGCGTCTAAGGTCATAAGGCGACGAGTGCGAGTGCGACGGCGAGGGCGAGGGGGCAGCTACCCCCGATACGCTTGGGGATGCTCCTCTGTTTGCTCCGCCGATTCCTCCAGCACCACCTGCGCCACCGCCACCACCGCCCAGTGGTATCTGATTTGACGATATGATCTCGAGCGATTCGACTGTGAATGGAAATAAATTAAGAATTAGTTTTGGTTGAAGTTAATTGCTTCATTTTTAATGATCAGAGGTAGAGGTGGGAGGTGGGGGAGTCCATTAATTTACTATTTTTTTATCGGCTATAAAGTTGCGTGCCAACACTATCAATCACTGATTGCTTTTGGTTTCCACACCTTAACGAAGGTCAAGATAAAATCTCATTCATATTGTAAAAGCCGCCACTTAAACTTCATTATATAAACAACAACGTGGGTGTGGTTGATATAATATATACACATGTACAGGTACATACATTGTCTATAAGACAAAGTGAATAAACTCGTCGGCGTCGACTTATTTACAAATTAGAGATAGTGATAACGGTTCCATTGATCGATTATCTCCAAACATGAGACACACATACACTCTTTTTCGGCTTTTTTTTTCTTTCTTTTTGTTCCCATTGTTGGATCTATAATTAGTAATCTCATGCACGTTCACGTAATGACTGTATGGTTTATCGGTGCAGTATTGATTGTGGCACAGTAACGAGTATTTTTTTTTTTTTGTACTAACTATCCTCGCCTACGATAAATTGTAACCTTGTGTTTTTTTTTCTCAACTCTCGTAGCTGATCTCGTAACTGCTCCGCATTACTGCGAGTCTACCTATCCGTAGACATATTTTTGCAAAAAAATATGGAAACGTTAATGCCGTTTTGCATAATTACTTTGTCACGAAGACTCCTATTGTCACCTATGGGTATACGTGTATCGACAAAGATAGGTATAGGCTGGAGGCACAATAAAGTAGACAATTTACGATAAAGTGTCGTTAAAATAAACGTCAAAAGAGAGAAACGTACAAGTAAGTAAAGAGAGCGTTTGTGCAAAAGTTGTCGGTACAGGTATACAGATACAATATGTCGTTGTGCACCACATGCACCAGAGAATGCAAAACTTTCTATTATTACGAACTAGTGTGCCCATTGAGTTGGTTTGGTGATGCAATTAGCGAACTAGGAGGCACAAACACAAAAAAAAAAACAACTACTATCGATCGATACGCGCGTGCATATTGCACTCTAATAAATTTCGAGCGCAAAAGCGTAAAAAATATATAAGTACCAAACAGTCGATTCTCCGATTCGTGAGGAAGAAGGGAAAATGAAAGGCTTTTTTGGGATAAAAAGAAGGAAAAAAATTTACAAAAAAAAGAGGAGTAGGAGGAGAAAAGGGACTGAAGCATAACGGAGACTGCCATCGGCTCTCGCACACATCCTGCGTTTATAATAAGTATATATAAGTATACGTGCATCGTACGAGGTACCTAATGTTTGCAACGCGTGTTCATATATGCCTTGATGGTAAGAATTGTGCGCGTGTGTGAATGTGACAGGTGAGCAGAAGGCACTATAAAAAAATGTATATAATATCAGGAAAAAAAAAAAAAAAAAAAAAAAAGAAACGTACAAGGAACGATATTACCTCGTAAATAATTAAATTGTATGTTTACGCTGCTGCTGAACCACAAGCTTCGGCATCAAATCGACGTAATCATTACGCGGAGATGGACGGCTTTCTTTGTTCGTAAACGTATGCGTGTTTTTTATGATTCACTTTGATTGAGAATATTTTTGCGATTTTTTTTTTGTTTTTCGTTATTCTTAAATAAAAAGAAAATAAATCTGGGCAAAATTTATTTATGATTAAAAATAATACACAAGTATTTATAAATCAAAATAGTTGCTTTAAACAACATTCCATTTTTAAAGTTCATCAAAGGAAAAATTTTGTTTGCCTAATAAGTTATCACTTTTTAAAATAAATATTTGCAAAAAGTATTAAAAATAATCAAATCCAGATCCCTAAATACTAATAAATACGATTTAGAATTTTTATCAAATTTGATTTAGATTAACATTTACTATTAACAAATAATTACATCAATACATTATCATATGCATTATCAAAAATAAACAAGTACTCAATTTATTTTGAAGAAACACGAAATGCTTGGTCTTTTGATTATTTTTTTGTAACACCAAGCTTTACTTCAATTTATTTCAAGTAAATACAATACGATAAATCGTGGAAATATAAAAATGTCCGTTTTGTCGTTAGTACGTTTAATTACTATTAATACTATATATCTTAATAAATTAATTTTATTATCTGTGCAAACTGGAATAAGTTTGTCGTTATCGAAGCGATCGAACACGTGCAACCGCCAAGCGTAAAGCATTAATTTACATAAATATCAGTCGACTTTTTCTCTTTCATTAAAATAAAAAATTAAAAGCCGCCTACCTCCGACTACAATCGCGTCGGACAAAAATAATAAAAACGATAATTAGTATACAAAATGAGGTTTGGGAAAGAGAGAGACTACTAAGTATAAAAGCATTTTATATACTTTTTATCATAGCTCGTTTCTCTCGCTCATCAATAGAATTCCAATTCACACAAAATACATAAGTGTTTTTGTGTGTTATGGAAACGTGAAAAAAAAGTCTTTACTTTTGATTTCTTTTACATCGACGCACTTTCGGTACTTTTTTTTCAAATCATACTATGTATGTTTACAAGTTTAAGCTATTTATATAATATGACACTGCTGCAGAGCTTCAGCATGCACACACGATCATTAAAAGTTTATAATCAATTATTAACTTTGAGTCGAAGAATGGTCGAAGGCAATTTCCACCTGGCCAGCGAGCTGTTTCTTAGCTTCATGCACATTCAAAAAGATTTGTTCTTTTTGCTAAGTTGCATGATTTTTTTTTCTTTTTTTTCTTTCTTTTTTTTTTTTTTTTTCTTTCATGTATAAGTATATTAAGTGGTGTATTACAAAAAACGCGAGGGCGGGGATAGTAAGTTACTAATAATAGTGTGATGTATATGCAAAACGACTCGGGATGAAACTGCTTGCTGGTAGGAGAGAAATAGAGGATAG
Organism: Copidosoma floridanum; assembly: GCF_000648655.2. Next base: position 1,896,495 of record NW_019379522.1, on the reverse strand, counting down.
ACCAAAGTGCGCAAAAAACAATTCACGTATACCACCGACATATCAATTTTTTCTGTAACTACTTATATTTAAAGTTATTTCTAGTAATATTACTTTTTTTCGTGTTACTTCGTGTTACATTGAAACTAATGTAATTAATTTTTATTATTATTATTTATTACCGGAAGTGGGATGACAACA